>PVJL010000805.1:272582-339825 GCA_004026885.1 Lyroderma lyra
TTTTTTTTTTTTTTTTTTTTTTTTTTTTTTTTTTTTTTTTTTTTTTTTTTTTTTTTTTTTGGTGCTTTTTTACCTATTCTTGATTGGGCTGTATTCATTCCTCCTCTACTCTTTTTTCCCCTACCCTCTGCTCTGCTCTCCTCTCCTCCAAACTTCTCCTTTTCTCTTTCTCTTCCTTATTCTCCTCCTCCTAATTGAATAAATATGTGGTTTCCCTTTTTAACAACCTTTTCAACTTTTCTAATTGGTCACATTGATTGCTTTTTGCCCTTTATAAATACATTTTTAAATAAGGACCCACACATTGTGTGTTATTCAGGGTTTTTTAATAGGTAGTTTAAAACTGGACTCTAGGCTTCTAAAGGATATTTACATTTTATTGTGTTTATTTCTTGACCCTTAATAATCTAAAAATGGAGTGAACACTAAATATTCAAATAAATAAAAGAATGAATGAATGAATAAATAAATAAATTTTCCGTTTCCATTTTCCCAAAATGTTGTTGAACTTAATTATCACATTCTTTTGAATTTATATGGATTTTTGTATTGGGTCTATTCATTATTGGCATTTTGATAACATATTTTATCTTAGTCTGGGATTTGCAAGCTAGTTGGTCTTAAAATAAAACCCAAACCAGCTGTTTATCCATCTCAAAAAACTTAGCTTCATGTCAGTCTCAGAGGCAGCTTCTACTGATGAGTAAGATCAAGGTTCCCCTTTGGTCCCTGTGACTGATTACTGGCATGCCTTACCAAGCATCTCTGTTTATCATATTACTTATTAGAGATAAAATAGAATACAAACCCAGGTTTACTATACTGGTCATAGAAAATTTCCATTAGCAGGTTCCAAGTAATGCCTCCGTTGACAGAATATTCCAAGAGAACACCTTGGTTACGGTTGTTTGGTGTAATCAGGCATCCATACATGAAGTAAAATTGGATAAACTCAGCATTAGTAAGGTTTAGATCCACAGTGACTAACAGTCGACTGCAACCCTAGGTAGAAGAAGCAGAATGCAATGGAACAGTGAGAAGGAATTGTGATTGCAGGCTATAGGTTTTCTCTGGCTTCCACACTTTTCATTTTTCTTTTGTACTACAAGTCATGTAGCAATAATGATTATGTCATCAGTCTTGTAGCTCCTAGTTTGGTCTCTAGCACATAATAGCACAAATATTTGATGAACTTAAAAATTTCAGTATTAGAATTTACTTAAGAGGGATTACCCTTGTAATGTAGCTAAGGATATTCTCTTGTGTTTTCTTATAAGCAAGATGAGAGCTGGAATTAAAGTATATGACCTATATTTTTATTAAACTACATTCAGTTACTCATAGACGTTTATTAGATTTTTAAACAGTCATCAGCTATTAATAAAATAGCATGTTGAGATGACTATTTTAATATGAAATTTAAAAATGAATGTCTAAAAATTTTCACGTACTTTAATTATAATCAGAGATAATGTTTTTTATTTAAACTTTTATAGCTGATTTTAATGTCATATATATTAATTCATTAATGTAGGTAAGCAGATATTTCTTAGTTGAACACATGGGAAAATTTAGGCCTCTTAGAGTTCCACCAAAACTAGGAAGAGTTTTGCATTCCTAGTCAGTGTTCATGATTACAGAAATCCTATATGCTGTATGTTCTCTTGTTACTTTTGAGTCTAAAACACTGAATATAAATGATAGACTTCATTGGCACAATGCAAACTCTAAGGTAGAGCATGGTAGGAAAATGAAGAACTGATAGTGAATTTGTCATTAAAAAATTAAATTGCCTTTGAAGGGCAATTAATTATGGTACTAGAGAAATTCTATTTTTAAACAAATCATCTTTGGCAGCAATGTAGAGTGGGTTTAAATTTCTGAAATAAATTTTCTAACATTGCTGCTGTCATTCACAAAATAATCTGCTACAAACTCAGTATATAGCAATTATGGACAATTATTCTTTTTTGGATAATTTATAGAACAGATTAATTGTTATTAATAAATTCAGGGGACATTTGAAGCTCATTTTCCAGATTTTTGGCTCTTTAAATCCAAAACTGGTTGCAAACTCAAGGGTTTCCAAGTAGAGCATCACTCAAATGGAAGACCCTCACATACTGTGCAAGCACTCTCTCCCAGAATGGAAATTCATTTAAGTCCTTTAAAAATATGTACTTAAATATGCCTTGTATGGATACTACCCTGCATAATTAAACTATCTCAAGTGATTTGCAATAGGAAAATGTTGGAAATAATTAGTATTTTCTGGTATGTGTAAAGTTTCAAGCTCAGGTCAGGGTTGTGCATTTAAAGTGTCTAACTGCATCTTGATTTATCAATTAAACATCAAAACAGACTAAACTATTTTGGGGAAATCAGGGGTTGCAGAAATAAATAACCAGCAGCCGAACACTCACTCCACTGAAATGGAGAGCCATTCCTGAAGCCACAGCTCCACACACAGCACTTAATTTCCCTCCATTCACAGTCAGCCAGTTCTGGTTGGATGGAGCTCGATTGAAGTTGTCTTTGAGTTGAGTTGGAAGGGAGGTCTCAGGCTCATCACAGTACAAGCCACCCCACTGGTCATCACAGCTGGGGATGGAGAAAGAGAAGAGAAAAGTCAACCTCAAACAAAGCCTCCACAAGTGTTTTCTCAAATTAATGAAGCCAACTCTGTTTCCTAGTTCATGATGATGAAAGGTTACTTATCTTCACAGAGCTTGCCAGAATTCACCTGTGCTCTTTAACAGTGCTTTAGGTTAGAAATAAGCTGTGAATTAACTGCCTCTCAGCTTTCCTAAAGTAGTGATGTGAACTTACAGTCGGAGAAAAAGAAAGAATCATCTGCCATCTTTGACCAAAGGACTGACTTCCCTTCCCTGTTCAATGTGGGAGAAAATATAAAAATAGGACTGGGAGGCTCAGGGATCTCAGAGGTCAGGGGTCTCAGAATATGGGCTAGAATTAGTAATCAAAGGCAAGACTTTCCAGGTGTGTGGACATTAGTGAAGAAGGGACTATAAATTCTCTATTAGCATCTTCATGCATACTACCTCATTGAATAGCCTGTAGTACACAACGCACACACACATTCACACACACTTTATTTAGATTCTTCCAAAGATGCCAAGGTTCTCCAAGAGTAAACTACTAGACCTCTCCATCAAATACACCTGGTAAATTGATAGTCATTTATATTCTTTCTTGAGCAAACAACACAGGAAAACCAATTAAACCACAAGTAATAGCATTACATATATGCAGACCAAAGTGAGAAAAATACTTATGATGTATTATTTTTGGTCAGAACATACTGACCCTCTGAATCTCTCCTAACGTCTTTTTCTGGTGTACCACAGAAATGAAGAAGAAAATAAAATACAGTCAATCATAATTCAGCCTTTTGTCAAGATGGCTATTGTTCAGGTCCTAAGCTCTAAGCATGAATAAAGATACAATAGCCATAAAGTCCACAGTTGGCTCAGTATTGGATTTTAGGAAAAATGTAAAACTTAAGGTAGCTTGGGAATGATTCAAAAACCAGCTTCAGAAAAATCTTCTTGTTGGAATGTGAGTCAGGAACTGTCTGCAGAAGGAAGAAAACAAATTTACTTACACACAATTTCCCTGGATGCACCGTCCATGACCAGTGCACATGTCTATGCAGCCATCCCCGATATAGACATTATCTATTGCCCATGTCTGCTGTTTGTCAAAAGGAGCTGGTTGATGCCAACGAAAACGAGTGGCTTGGGACCTGTGAAGAAAAAGAGAATTATAATAAAGGATGTGGTGAAAAAGAAGATGTGTTCTGGTACATTTGAACAAGTGAGTGGAAGAGTATAATACAGATGCATGGACGTCACCACTTGTATTCTGAAAAGAGCCTTCTTTATTACAATATTCTATGCAAAACTTTGATTAACCAAACCAAACCAAACTATAGCTCTAGCTTGAGAATATATTTTAACCCAATGATCTTTCTGAGCCTTGTATAAACAGACTAAAACAGAAACTAAAACTAATCCTAAAACCAGTAGCCTCAGAGGAACAGTGAGACCTGAATATTGTGTGGGAAACATTGTGGAATGATACCAGGGCTGCTACTAACTTGTATTTGCAAATTAGGAAAAGATGCCTGTCCTTGAGCAGCCACAACCCCTCTGTATTTGACCTGGGAAGCAGTATATCAGCTAGGTTTCAACTCCTACTTTCTCCCTAAGGCCAGACAATTTTGTGCAATGGGCGTACTGTGTCCACTGCACACAGCATTCATGAGGAATTCTCACAAAGTTCACCTTAAGAAGACAGTAGATAATTGGACAGGCAAAAAAAGAGAGAGTTATAAATAGGACTAGAATTATTTTATATTGATATAAATGAAATATAAATAAAACCAAAACAGAGCTTCTCCTATTCCAGAAGTAGAAATATATTTGCTCATTTGTACAGTTCTGGGGAGTATCTTGTTCATAAACACCAATAAACTTATGTTGTTAGAGACACTAGATGGCAGTAAAATCCAAACAATGCCAGAGGCTCAAGTGAGTTTGAACACTCAGAGACACATAGAGGAAAATAATTAGCCAAAGAATTTTGTTTTACAGCTTCAAATACTTTTGTCATAAAAAGACTGTTAATCTCTTGACTGAGAGATACCTGTTTTAGGCAGGACAAAAAAACCAAACAACAGCAAGGATTTTGTATTTTCTATTATAATTGAAAACATTCACATTAAGTTTAGAAAGTAGAAAAGAAACAGACCAGAACTAAAATCTTTACCCTGAAAAGCAATAGTTTAGTTTGATATTTGTTTACTGAGCATCTATGCACTGATTTTTCCATAACTCTTCTTGCTCACCAGCCCCCATATGTTCTTCCCAGCACAGAAATGTCTATCTAATATCCTCCATCATATTGAACTTCAACCCCAAACTCCTCCATGGCCCACAAGGCTCTGACTGAGCCTTTGTTCTAATCCCTAATGCTGGCTACTTCTCTCAGTTCCCAGAGATCACAAAACTCTTTCCCAATTTTTGCCTACATATTTTCTCTCTCTCTCTGCCTGGTTAATTACTGTGTGTTGTTCAAGTCTCAGAGGAAACATCAGGTCCTTACAGAGAAATTTTCTTTCTGATCCCTTTAAAAATTTTATTTTTTGCATAGCAAACTGTTGTTATCCTTTTATAGTATTGCTTATAATTGTAGTAGTATTTCTTTGCACATGTACTTCTTTAAAGTCTATTTCCTCCACAGAAGAGTAAGTTATAAGGGAGCAGGGTCAATCCCTTTTGTTTCAATAATACACTCAATGTACAACGCCTAGCACTTAGTAAGTGCTCTTTAGGCGATGGCAGTTAGTATCCAGGGGCCACCATTCTCACAGTAAGTTATGTGACGATGGATCCCTGGGGTTGTGCAACTCAGTCTCTCTGCTGAGCAGTTAATTAGTAATGACTAAGTTTATTAACAACTAAGCCTGTTTACACACAGCAATATCACACAACATGGTGGAATGTCATATTTCCATAGTACATCATTGCTTGGATTCTAACAAGTCAAAACTTGTATTTCTTTAGACTATAGGCTTCTAAAGGCAGGGAATATCTCTATTCCCTCAGAAAATATTGTTTTGTATATTCAGTGCTTATAGGCAAGTAATAAAATTTCTTTGTTTCCCTAATGTTTTATACATGCTTCATCAAAGCCCTTATCACCTTGTATAAAGGTGCCTATTTATGTGTAATTTCCTTTGTTACATTCTCCTTATTTATCATTTTATTGTTGGTCACACCTATAGATTGGGCTTTGTTAAGTATTCACTGAATAAAACATTAAATTAACAGCAATAAAGATGTCCAGGAAGAATCAAATAAAAGACATCTTACAGGGCAGGCAGGCAGGTAGGCATCCTGGGGGTCAGCTGTGGAGGGGGCAGTGATTTCATGGCTGTTAATGGTATTGGTTGAGGGGAGGACCTCCTAGCAATTGGGAAGTGGCGTGGACTGCCTAGCAGGTGGGGATTTTCTAATCATTGGTTGGGTTTAATCACAGTGCATGCAGCCACTTAACTGAGAGATTGCACAGAAGATTTAAGAACCAGCTGCACTGTTGGGGTTGGTAGCTTTTATGGGGACTTCTAATCATGATGTTTTCAGTTAGCACAACTCTGTGGCATTTCACAGAAAAGGAAACAGAGGAAAACCATGTGTAGAATGTACTAAAACTGGAGGTGGCCAATAAGAGTAAATATAAATAAGGGCTCTGATCTGTACTCTGGTATTTGCAAGTTCTACATCCATGGTGAGTAATTTAACATATTAATATATAATGAGGGCATTAAACTAGATGACTTTTAAAGGCCCTGTCTCAAATGTGATGATTTTATATCCATGGGAATAACTATACTTAGTAATTACATACCCATAGAACAGGAGTACATACACTAATACTGTTTTAAAGGAAAAGGAAACACTTTCACTAAGGGGACAAAATGGAATATAAGTTAAAAATGAAAGTCTGGAAGTTGAATTGCCAGGACTTCTTATCCCCAGCCCTGTCACAGCTTCACTACATAAAGGGGCCAAATTATGTGTTTGTGTTTACGTGCTCACATTTTCCCTCCTGTAAACTAGGAAAACCTTACTTCCCATCTCACAAGGGTGTTGTGGAAATTAATTAGATTGTGTGTACCACGACCTACAGGTACCTCGGTAAAGTCCCCTGGAAGGTGCATCATTTACCCTGAAGTTTCCTTGTAGTGACAGCCACCACCAGCTGCCACTTCCTGGAGTTGGGAGGAAAACAGTCCCAGAGCAGATTTCTCCTTTTCCCACATTCTTGAAATGTCTCCCTTTGCTTCTTTTCTGAATTTATATCATTTCCTCTCTATCTACAGCACATAGCAAGTGCTCCTGAGTGTTGTTGAATAATTCAGTATCCACTGGTGAGTGGTTAGAAAATGCTCCTGTCAACAGTATGGTTTCCATCACTGCTCTCCCCTGGAACCTTCCCCCAAACTGCCTCTACACCTTGCAATAGGTTCTTGATACACATTTCAGAGTCTGTATCTGCTCTTTTCTTCAGGACAACTCTATCTATGAAGTTCTTGTCATCATCATCATCATCAGGAGCAAAAGCCTCTTGATAGAAACCAAATGTAATTTTTAAAAATCTTTTTACTATTCCCTGATGTTTCCTTTACTCACAAAGAGATAAAGTATTTAGGACTAGAAAACATGGCCCAACATGCCCACTCTACCAACAAAGAAGCGGAGGCCTCGTGCCCTAAGTCACACTGATTCACTCACAAAACTGAGACAAGGCAAGGGTCTCTTGGGTTGATTATTACTCTGTATTCTCATTCAGTAAATCCTTCAAAACTCTATCTGAATCTCTAGAAAATAATCCTAATACTTACCATAACCCTTAAATATGAACAGTTGTTTAGCTACAGAAGGATGTGTATATTGCTGCTGTATGTACTCATGTGTCTCTCTTTATTTTGACTTCTATAATACAAGCCAGTGTTACATCTGAAGCTCCGGGCTCTCTGTTTTGAGTTAGAGGCTCTGCAATGTCCATTGCATTTCAAAATGTGTCCTATATTTGCCTTATCCAAGTTTCTGCCTTTTTATTTGGCATAACACTTTCTCTATTAGTTTATTTCTTTGTGTTAGACAAAAGTGGAAAATATTCCAAAGAATATACTCGTATATAAATGACTCATAAATGCATGAAAAAAATGCTCAATATCGTCAGTTATTTGAGAAATTCAAATAGAAACCACAATGAGATACATCTTTATACCTACCAGGATGGCTATGATAAAAAAAGACAGCAATAACACATGTTGGCAGGATGTGGAGGAACCTGAACCCAAATGCACTGCTGTTGGGAATGTAAAGTGGTATAGCTGCTGTCAGTTTTCTCAAAATGTTGAATACAGAGTTACTATATGATGCAGCAATTCCACTCACAGGTGTGTACCTAGGCAGGAGCATAGGCAGCTCAATTGAACAGAAGGTCACAGTGTGTGACCTACACATAAGAGTCACAGAAAAAGTAGGCTCTAGAAAAGGAAGCATGCACTTTGGTACCAGGAGTATGAAAGAGTCACCTGTGGTGAAGGGCTCTGGAAGGGTGGGCCATCTGACAAGGGACATAAAGACCCTGCTCTAGGGGAGAGCCTCATGAAGAAGACACTGAGCTATAGCAAAAGAAGGAAGTCACATTTAGGGGTGGAAATGAGATGATGACTCTTAGAAATGGTTTTGTACAATTGACTAATTTCACAGATGTTGGGACTGCCAGTCAAGGAGGGGGCCTTCTAAACTGAGAAGCTTCTAAACTAAGCTTCTTAGTTTAGAACTGAATCTACGACCCATCTTCTGACATAGAACACCACGGCTGGAGTTGATGTGCTGCTGAGAAACCTGGGTGTCTTGGATGGCGGGCAAAGGCTTCAAGGCCATAGATTTGGCCACCAGCAGGGGGCATTTAATTTCGGCATTCCAGAACTTTTGGTAGAAAATTATTTTGGTGATTATAATTAACAGTAGGAATTTGTAGGACACTAAATGAGTATAACATTTTGAGAATTTTGGGTAACATTTATCTGACCATAAAAGAATATTATACTGTCATTTAATTTTCCTTTCTCCTAAGCATCTTATAAAGGTCTGAAAACTGGCATGAAAGGAGAAAGTGTCTGGACTACAGGTTATGGTCCCAAACAAATGTGATAAAGGTAAGGTACCTTTTATAATAAGGTAATCTAGATCTTTCATGATTATCTCTATGGGACTAGGGTGGAAAGCACATTAAAATTAACATTAGAAGCATTTAAACGAGCCACCCCATACGGCCTGTCTTTCTCTTCCTTGGTAGAGAACACATGGAGAACTTTAGTACAATATTGGTTCAGACATTGACTATGTGTCTGTGGGGAAAATCAAATAACCTTCTTCCTTCTTAATCCTCATCTTAAAAGGTAGGCAGGTAGACCTTGAGGTTAAAGGAGACTTAGGAGACATGCCAACCAACTATATGGATATAAATCCAAATTTGAAAAAAACTATAACATGTTTTATAAGACAAAATAGGACATCTAAATACTGAATACTAAGTATTGAAAGGAAATTGTAAGTGTGATAATGATATCACAGTTATGTTTTTTAAAAAGTCCCTTCTAAGAGATATATACTAAAATATTTACAGTTGAAATGATATAATTTCTAGGACTTGATTCAAAATAAGATGGGGTGGGAGTGAGTGGTACTATTGATGAAACAAAGTTGGTCATGAATTGATAATTGTTGAAGCTGGGTGATGATTATATGGAAGTATAATATATTAGTCTCTTTAATTTTATATGTTCAGATTTTAAATAGATAAATGCAAGCCTAAAAATATTCTGTGGTCTTCAAACTTACTATAAAATTTTGATTTGGGGATTACAATAAAAAATGATTATCCTTTTTTGGGGGGTAAAATAAGGTTTTATTATTTTTGCTAATAATTATAATGAGTAATGATAATAAAAACTACAGTGTTTGAATAAGTCCACTGAGGGCATCAAATGCACTGGTTTATCCTTCAAATGAAAGAAATTTCCTGAGACATTCTAAATGGACAATTGCTTATATTTAATTGTTAAAACAATCCTAAGAATCCATAGACAGCAATATGTACAAAGCACAGCCAAATCTCAAATTCTCTGATAAAACTTTGGCAAAAAGGTTGACAACTGATGAAGCTTAGAGGAAATGCAGAATTTCTGGAAGTAGTTTTATTCTGTCATAGTGGAAATGGAATTAGATGTAATTTGTTTTAGCACAATGCCAAACTAGTATTAATATACCTGTATTCAGTATGAGAAAATCAGTAGTACCAGGGGTTATACTAGACGAAATTATTTTATGTTCTGTATTCTTGAAAGACCAGAAGAAATTTGGTAAAGTAATAGCAACAATGCTCAAAGTATCATAATCATGTATGGGAGGGTGGATATGTAAGAGAAGTCCAAAGGTTCTTTGACTTGATTGAAAAAATTTTAACAAGATATCCAGTAATATGAATTAAAAACTTTTTGGAGAAAAAGTCTTTCAAAAGATACTGTTAAGTTGGAAGTAACAATGGAGATAAATAAATACCAGGGCAAGTTTAAAGAATCTCTCCTTTAAAAACTAAACATAATTCCCTTGGATACTATTTGTTCATGATGAACTCAGTAAATATTATGCTTAGTTATTTGGTTTTGTTTGAATAAGATATTTTCTTTGTTTTCAGTTACAGTAGGTAGAACTATCATTGAAAAATATCCTCCCTCTCTAAATTTGTTTACCTGAAAAAAGCTATAGGCTCCTCCATCCCCATTCCGTCATCTCAGTTGCTCCACAGTCTTATTGCCCTTTTAGGTGTTTATCACCATTCCTTTTAAGTTCCTACAAACATTAAGTGGCTTCCACACTGTGGCTAAAACCACCTGGCTTCCAAAGTGTGGTAGTTAATCTTTAAAGACTGTGGTATCAGCTAGGTCATTAGGGCTAGTAGAAGGGAATGGATCATCTTCAACTGTGACTTAAAATAGCCAAGTCACACCTGAGCCTTCCAGCCGCAGCTCCCCCCTCTCCTTTTCTCGATGGATTTGAGTTACCTGCCCTTCCATTGACTCACCCTGGTTCTCAGGTGACATTTCAAGAACCCATGCCACTTGAGCCACCTGTTATTTTTCTTCTGGGGTTAGTAAAGAGGAGGATGCAAATTCAGATTAGGGACTATGAAATTGATTTTGGCATCTTCCTGTTTTCTTTTTCAGCTTCTCTCAAGAACTGGCATTTCCCCGTGCCATTTCTTTGAGGGCCATATCCCTTAGGCAAGCAATGAAGATGTAGTACTACTATACAGGGCCCGGCAGAAGTAATGCCCAGACTTGAGTTATGATTTTATTACAAAATCATAACCATACATGCTTATGACTTTGTAATAAAAGATTTGGTGTTGATTATTACCAGCTCATAAAAAAGAGGCATTATTGTGCTAGACCCTGTAGTTTGTTAAGCCCAACTAGACAAGTTGCATTTATGTCCAGTATCTTGCTGAAACTCTTCTTTTGAAGATTACAGACCATTTCCTTACTGAAAAGAATCTAGCAAATTTATTGTGGGACTTTTTTCTTTGTGATTCTCTATAGCATTTGTCACTGATGACCACCTCTTCCTATTTGATACTCTCTTTTCACTGGCTTTTTTTTTTTTTTTGATACTGTGTTATTCTCATTCTTCTTCTACCTCCCTGACTGCATCCTCCTAATTTCTTTAATAGTCATTTCTACTCATTCTGCTATTAAATTTAGGGATTCTTTCTTTTCTTTTTAAGTGCACTCATACGGAGAGCTGATGCAATTTTACAACATTGCCTATCACCCCAATGCTAATGCCAATGAAGTTTATTATCTTTCTTTGTCTCTGATCTTCATATCTTTGTCAGATGGATGTTTCCGTTTGTATTTTCAGTCATCATATTTAATTCAGCACCAATTGATTAAATTTGCCATATTGTCCCTCCTGGAATCAACTTTAACTCTCTCCCCACTCTCTCAGGCTTCAAATTTTAGAGTCATCTCTTGACATGTGTAACGAAGAAGGTGGTACTCAGTTTTATCAATTCCTTATTTGAAATGTCCTGTAATTCTGCTTCATTCTCTCCATGCTGGTGGTAGCCCAGGCCCTTGTTACTTCATGTATAGTCATTACCACAATGCCTTTACCTTTCCTCTTAATTGAGTCTCTCTGTTCTCCCATTTTTTTCCTTAAAAGAATATTCTCAGCTCAAAACCCATCACAGTTCATTTTTCCTACAAGTCTAAACTCCTTTAATTTGCTTAATCCTGCTGTAAGTTAAACGAACTCTATGAACAAACAACTTTCAACAACTTCCATGTATGAGCCCTCCACTTTTATCAGTAGCTCCTGTGCTCCTTCCAGGCTCGGGTGCCCTGTTCACATTGTTCCCCTAATTTAGAATGTTCTCCTTACCCACCTAATTCTTAACTATCCCATCTCTTTCATGAAACCCTCTTCATCTCTGGCATTCAACACTGTTTTCCAACTCTTAATATCTACAGCATTTCTAGCCTATCCCTTAGTGAAGTTCTAAATTATATAGAGCATGTATTATTTTTAAGTTGTTTATTGGGTATACTTCTCATTTCCCCAAACATATTGTAACCTCCTCCAGGGCAGGAACTTAACATAGTGTCCTACCTACCCCATGGGCTCACTCTCATAAGCTAATTGAAAATGACTTCTTATTCTGACTGAAATTGAAGTCTGATAATAAACTTGTACTCTGGTTAACAAGTGTGATGATGTGGTTAACTTAATAAAGTAAAACGATTTACGTTTTAATAAATGTTTACAATGGTCCAAACACTTCCACACATACTTACTTGATTTTTATATGGTAAAAGTATTACTATTTTTGAGACAGGAAAACGAAAACTTAGCGACATGAAATGACTTCTTCAAAGCTCACAGGGCTGGTTCCCTGGTGGTGTAGTGGCTGGGCTTCAGTGCTCTCAACGCCTCATCCTGGGTTTGTTTTCCCAGCCAGGGAGCTATCCTGCACGCTGCCCCACCCCCACCTCCAAAAAAAGAGCTCACAGGGCTAAAAAATGTGAGCCCTCCACTAAAGCACAATACTTTGCATTCATTATTTTCCCTTACAGGAAGATCTAACTTAACCAGTGTATAAGGGGAGGAATACACACTATGATTTCATCCACCCCAACTTATTCAGATTTTAATATAACCATGTCTGGAGCAGAGTGTGAAGTGTTTTGCCTCTTGTGTTCCCTTCCCAGTGAAAAGCACCATTCAGTTCTGCAATTCAGAAACCAGGGGGTCATCTTCAATGTTGCCCTTTCCCTTACCCTCCTATGCCCATTTCATCATTAAGCTCAATTTTATTGCCTCTATTTCTTTTAAATTTCTCTATTCTTTTCATGTCTGCTCCACCTTTGTCCAAGCTACTAGCACTTACTGCCTCTTTTAGAGTCTCCTTACACTTAGTCTTATTCTCCCCAATTTGTTTTCCAGTCAGAATAAACTTTTCTGAATGCAAATCTGATCATGTCTCCCCATTCCCAAGCACTTCAGCAGGCTTTTCATTGTTTACGTAACAAATCCCAAAATCTCTAATCTCTTCATGGTCTGACGCCATTTCAATCTCTTTTTCTGTCTTACACATTCTTTCAGAATGTCAAATATTCTGCTTCTTCCTACTATAGGCTGTTGTCCTGGCACACATTATTCCTCTAGTTAATTCCTATCCATCTTTCATATTGTATTTAATTGTTCTTTCTCAAGAAAGCATTCCTTGACTTTCTTGACCAAGGCAAGTCTCCTAGGTTAATATCTTAGCATCATACAACTGTCCTCCATCACTATCACAGTTGAATTTTAAATTTACTTCTGTGATTACTGGTGATTTCTCTCTCCCACTGGATTAATAGCTCCTTGAGGCAGGAATAAATTCAGCCCCTCACATGGAACTAGCATGTAATTAACCACTTCAAAAATATTTGTTTAATGAATGACCAAATGGATGAATAATCACTAATGATGACTACTGGTCATTTCAGTTTGGTTAATGGTTTGGTGTTAATTTGTAGACAACCAACCTCAGTAGACTTACTACCACTGTACCTGTAATACTGGGATACTGGCCTGTGGTTGGTCATGAGATGAGTGAGTGAGTGGAGAGACCTACAATTTGCACATTGTTATTCTTAACCCTATTCAGCACATGGATTTAAGTTGTCAGCATCATGTTCATTTATGCTGAAGAGTTACAAGCTGAAGTTCTCAATTCTGTCCTTGTGGACAACATAAACACTGATGTCTCAACACTTTATAGATGCTGATGAAGTAAATTCAATTCAAAACAAGGAAACGCCACATTTAAAAAGTACCTGAATATATGAGCAGATATGATGTAGATATGTTAACCCGTATTTGAGAAAAAGTGCTCTGAGCCTGGTACATTGTTCTAATAATCTTTGGCAGGTAAGAAATGGGTCTGGCTTAGGTTTCATCCATACATGTTTTTTTCTGAATTATCTAGAGTTTTGTTATAAGACAGTGTTGACCTTAAAACCATTGTACAATGTGAGCTTTGAGGAAAGTATATAAATAAATTGTGTATTTCCAATACAATAGCAAAAAGAGGAAGTGGGTGCTCATCAGATTCTTCAAATATCATTTGAAAGGGTCAAAATTCTTGTGAGTACATATGTGTAAGAGACAATTAAAAGGTAGAGGAATAATTAAAAGGATGAGAAATAATTACTTTTCTTGCATAAAAGAGTTGGGGAGATAATGACTAGGTGGAGTAAATCTTAGAATGTCATTTATTTGCAAAATGCTACTAAGGAGCTGTGTAATAATACACAGAATGCATAAAGACTTAAAAGACTGCTGCCTTAATGGAGGTTCTTCTTTCTATTTTACTTATTAAGATTGCTTTAATAATTCATTCATGGCAATACCTTTAATGAGCAACAAAATCTCACGTATCTCATTTAAACTTGGCAACTCTGCTGACAGTTAATATAGTCTCGTACCTCTGAGCAAGCAATTGTAGAGCAGCCCTAGGCTGTTAGTAACTGAAACCATCCCATTTTTTATAATCCCAAGAAAAGTTATGCCCTAGATGAATGGTTGAATTTTATTGTCACTTTCTAGGAAGATTTATTCATTCTTCATTTGTGGGGAGGAGAGAGAATAATAATGAACCACAGTATAACTCCTGTTTCACATACTGCATTGGTTGCTTTGCTTCTTTTGTAAGGGCAGTAAATGATTACTGTGTTCTTGGAGGGAACAAGAATTCCTATAAAGGTTTTAAAAGTTTCCTCTGATTAGCACCGACTTAGGTGGTGAAAAGAGAGAATCATGTAACACTATTCCACTAGGCAAGGTGGATTCTCTGCTGTATTCGAACAGGAATGCCAGTACTCAGGTACAACCTACACTTAACTTCTTTACCAGCATTGACCAGGCCATTTCACTCAGCCACTATCATTCCTGAGAGACACAATGAAAGAAGCATTTACAATTGTTTTTCACATTAAGGAATGCTCCAGGTTGATAATTCTCAAGATATTGTACAAGGTAAAATTTCAAAAGCAGACACTAATTTTAATATACACTTAGGGCAGTAAATACCCCATTTATGTGGCACCACTCACTGCTATATTTACAGTAGTCTGACAGAAAATAGATTACATTTAAATCTATTTTGTATCCATCCAATATGCCTGTTTTAAACTTAAGGTTTGTTCTTGGCATAGTGAATTAAGTTGGAAAAGCTCATTGATCCAGCCACTATTTTCTTACATATGCTATTCTTTCAAAATATTAGAGTTAAATGTCAGTAAAAGCCTGGATTTTGGGAAAACACAGAACCATGTCGCCATTAAAACTGGTTTCTAGTTACTTTTTAAGATCATCTTAATAATTCACACATGGCAATACCATCAACAAATTACAAAATCTCACCTGTCTCATTTAAACTTGCTGTGCTGCAATCTGACATGCAAAATTATATCACATATAGGTTCACTAACACGCAGAAGCATCCATACCTGGTGTAAGGAGGGAGTGGCAGAGTGATTCTGGTCCACTTGTTAAAGGTGTCTGACACCAGGATCCGCTGCAGGTGGTAGTGACTGCATTCGACGTTGGTAGGCAGACAGTCCCTTACCAATGGGTGCCATGATAATCCGAGATCTACTGAGTATTCCAATTCAATAGCTGAAACAGGAAGCATTATTCTGAATAGAAATGCATGTCTGCAGCCCTAGGAACCATAATTACTTATGTTCTCATAGGTTTTCATTTCAATCAGATAGCAATTTGATTTTTCATACATATTTATAGTTATAATTTATATATATTTATAATTTAATCTAATACAGAAATATGTTATGTAATATATAACATATATACATTTATTTAGTGGTTAACACACAAATACAAATACATTTATCATACATTTTATTTATTTATTTTTGAAGACTTTCTTTATTATTTGTTTGGGTGACATTGGTTAATAAAATTATATGGGTTTCAAGTGTACATTTCTATAATACATCATCTGTGTGTTGCATTGTGTGCTCACCACCCAGAGCTAGTTCTCCTTTCATCACCATATATTTGACCTCTCCTTCCTCCACCACTCCCCTACCCACTCTCATAATTACTAACCTATTATCTGTGTCCATGAGTTTTTGTTTCTTCATTTGTTTTGTTCCTTTGTTGCTTTCAGTTTTACATCCCACATATAAGTGAAATCATATGGTTCTTGACTTTTTTGTCTGACTTATTTCACTTAGCATGATAATCTCAAGATCCATGTAACCATACATTTTAAAGATTACTTTTTAAATAGTTAAAAATAATTAAACGGCCTTCTCAAAATTTGACCCCTCCATAGGGATCCTGATAAACAAATGCTAATTTTGCTCTTAGTGTAGGTGAAATATCTCAGAAATGGCAAAATCTCTTTTGCTTAAACATTTTGCTCTGCTGTGTTATGGGATATAACAGGAAATTAGAAAGGAGGTAGCTGAAAAGCATGCAATTTGTTCCAAAGCATGAAGTCAGGCTGTGGGTCTCTAGAAAGATGTTTGTTTCCTTTCTCTTTTGAAACATTCAACTTATGCTGCCCATTTTATATTTCTCTCCCTCTAGTCCCTTCTTAAGGCTTTATAAACTGTCACTACCTCCCTACTGAAATTGCTTTCTCTACGCCTGGGACTATCGATCTTGGCTGCCCACTTACCCTCCCCACAGCATAGGATATTTTGATCACTCCATTATCCTTGAAAGTTTCTTTCCTTTGGGAGGACATTAATCTGAATCCTCTGTCTTACTTTCCCTTTAACTCCTGTGCTAACGAGCCCAGCTAGGTTCATTTTTTTAGACTCCATTTCTGGTCTTCTATTCTATGTGTATATTCTTAAGGCTCCAACTATTACCTCTGTGCCCAAATTTTTCAATTTTATGTCTCAAAATTGCTTTTATTCATTCAACAAATGTTCATTCAGCTTGGCATGGTGCTAGAAGCTGGCATATCGTGATGCACAGTATAGACAAAGTTCCTGGTTTCTATATTGAAAGTCCTTCTGACTAAAGAGTATCTCCACTTAAAAGTACTTTCACCCAAACTAATGAAACTCATCATTTTCCCTCATAAATAAACATCTATTTTTAACTACCAAATTCTATCGATGATAATACTTGCGCAGTTTTCAGTGTTCAAAATTTAGAAACTATTTTAGAACTTTTACTCTTCTTTCTCCTTTACTCTCTATGTTCAACCTGTCACCTAGTTTTGAGATCTGCTTTTTTTTAATGTGGTCTTGTATTAATTTTATCCATTTCATTTCTCTTCATACCCCATACTGCAGGTCTTTATCACCTACTATAGCAATTACTACAGTGATTTCACTGGGATTCTTCCTTACTCACTTTCACCAGCTCCTGGGCTAATCTCCCTAAACACACCATGGCACTCATCTGTACTTGTGCCGTCTTATTCATAACCTTGTCAAGTACAAATTTCTATGCCTGCTTTTTAAGACCCTTTTTAATTTGTTGCCAAGTATGCTTAGCCACCCTCCTGTTTCATTTTATCATTCGGTTCAACCTCTCTCAAGAGGTTGCACCAGCCTATGGTAGAAAGCACATGTGGCTGAGCTTACAAGGGCAGAGTTTCGGTCCTGGCACTTCTGCAGGCAGACTACGTCATAACTTACATTCTTGAGTTCTCATCAACTTCCTATACTAATGAGGGAGTAGGCATCTCAGACCTTAAAGTCCATTTCTATTTTCAAAATCATCAATATGCTCTCCTTCATTAGATGCAAATATTACCTGTTCAGGATGATCTGCTGACAGTCTCCCCCATAGAAGAGGAGAGCCCCCACCTATGATTCTTTGCTTATGCTGTCAGCCAGCTTGGGATATTCTCTCCTGTCCATTCACCCTTTGAATCCATTCTAACCATCAATGTTCACTTGAGACTCAGCTCCTTTGTTAAATCTTCCCAAACTCCTTCGATTAACCATCTACTGGATATCTCTCCCTCCTTTGACCTCTTATTCCATTTTGCATCAGTACCACTCCATAGAGCATTTGATTTAGTCATTTATTGGATTCTAACTTTTTGAAGTATCCCTTCAATCAGATTACTTATTGAAGACAAGGTGTGTACCTTATATTTTCCAAGTTCTATTCCTATTGTCTAGTTTAGTGTTCACTGATTGATTGAACCTAAGGTAGAAAGAGTAATTCTGGGATTCCCCCTAAGATATGTGCATTAAGTTCAAACTAATGGAAATATGAAAAGTCTGGATTTTTTTAGGACCTTGGAATAAACCAGGTTTCTCAGATTTCTACACTCCAGAATCTAAAAATAGATCAAGGTCCTTGTGAACATTCCAGTTTTTATCTTAGAAGAAGAGTGATATGGGGTGGTGAAAGACCAGGTAGGCCCCACAATCCTGACAGGTCTGCAAGTTCTGATGAAGGGTCCAAGTGTGCAGTGATGTCAGTCTTTATTTCTCCTAAAATAGATCTGTGTGTATGTGTAAGGTATGTGTAAGTGTGAGTGAGTACATGCACAACCTGGAGGATGCAGATTGATCATAATAAGGGTGGTCCAGAATATGCTATGACCCACAAGGGCAAAGAGTGTAAGGCAAAATAGGAACAAAATTTTATGATTTCTGGGGAGATGAAAAGGAGATAATGACTGGACTAATCTAAAGCTTTATGAATTAAAGCCCATGTATATACAGATTCATGTGTAAATACCATTGCTTATTCTGACATTCTCTATGTAATGAGAATCTTTTATTCCATAAATATGCTATAAAAACAGAACCAAAAAACACCATGGATTTATAAAAAGTGACAAATTAGAGATTACTATTTATATATAAAAGAAGTCTTCATGTACATATGCTTAAAAATAAGCTCACATTCTTATGCTTTAAAAAATAAACTTCTAACATGGTGGATTAGGTAAATGCAATGCCTGCTGCCTCTTAGGATCACATCAAAATTATAAAACAATCAACCTCAAGAATTATCTGAAGACTAGCTAAACAGAACCCCTTTATAACTAAGGATATAAAGAAGAGGCAAAAAAAAAAAAAGAAGAGGTCACATGGAGTCTGGTAGGAGGGGAAAGACATGAAATAGGCTTACTTCACATACATAGGTAGTGGTTGAATACCAGGAGGGACACCTCAGTGGTAGAGGTCCCCTCTCAGAAGGGAAGGGTTGCTGTTCCATACTGTGTGCCCAGCCCAGGGGTCCTTTTCTGGGAAAAGGAGTCCCCAAAACAACTGGCAGTAAAAAGCAGCAAGGACTTGGTCTATTTGTTCCAGTGAGATGGAAGGTGGCTAGTAACTCGATGTCCTCCTTAAGGAGCCCACACATAGATTCACTCACTTGTAAACACTCACCAGGTCTCTGGTGGAGAGGTGCCAGAGACATATGGGGAAAAACTGAATTATGTAGCCTTGGGGAGAGTGCTTTGCTCCTGTGTGGAGCCAGCCTCATGTGTAGCCTACAAATAGGAGTCAACTATTTCTATGTTGAACCCGTCTCTAAAAGGGCAAATCTGAGAGTGCATTGGCCTTGCAATATCTGTGCATGTGCGCTTCCATGGTGACATGCTAGGTCCCTGCCTCACCCAGCTAGTGCTGCATTGCTGAGGGCACTCTTGGCTCCTGGGTGGCTGGTCCTACCCCACAAGTTGCTAAAGCATTTTATAGCAGTGGACAGCCCTGGCAACCTGGGGAATTTTCAGTGGTGGACTGTGAGCCACAGTGTGAGCTGCATGCAGTCTCTCTTGAGTGGCTTTTGGGGATCTGCGGGCTAAGGTGAGTGGTGGCTGGCCAAGGTGTTCTCAGGGCATTTTGTAAGGTGGTCATGGGCCTAGCACTGGTGCAAGAATGGAATCTGCATTGCAAAGAACAGAGCTTACACCCCTGATTCCCAGGAACCCCACCCTCTCCACCTAATGCTACATTGCCAGGGGCACTCTTGGATACTGGGAGCCTGGCCCCACTCCCCTACAGCTGTGGAAGCCTTCTATAGCAGTGGAAGGTTGACAGTGGTCTGGGGAACTTTTGGTGGTGGGCATCCAGCCACAACTCATACTGCAGCCTATCTTGGGCAGCTCTTGGGGGCTCAAGGTGAGTGTCGGTTGGCTGCAATGTTCTCAGAGAATTTTAAAAGTGGTCATGAGCTCGGCACTGGCACAAGAGCTGAATCTCCTTTGACTTTGAGGGAATCACTGGCTGCACACCGTGAGATCCTGGGATCTGGTTCCACCTAGCTAGTTGCTACATTGCTGAGGACATTCTCAACATTGGGTCAACCAGCCAGCCCACAGACTTAAGGAGGCTTTTTTTTAACATCTGAGTCTTATAAGTAGCAGCAGGTGGCAACAGGCCTATTGCTAAGCTGCCCCAGGTCCATTACTGGTGGCAGCTGACCTTGGTTCACAGTAAGGCCACCCCCATAGGCTTCCAGGTCCAGCACAGGCAGCAACTAACCACAGCTTTGTGGCTTCTACCATATAGCCCCATACCAGTAACAGGCAAGGCTGAAATTGGCCTGAATGAAGACCTTCCCAATGAAATCGAATCAGTCATCAACATGCTCCCAATCAACAAAAATCTTGACTTTACAGGTGAATTTTACCAAACATTAAAACAAAATTAATGTCTATTTTCTGAAACTATTCCAAAAAATTCAAGAGGAGGAAAGGCTCCAATTCTCATTTTATGAAGTCACCATTACCTTGATTCCCAAAGCAGACAAAGACATTAACACACACACACACACACACCCATAGGCTGATATCTCTAATGAACATAGATGTAATAATCCTCAACAAAATATTAGCAAACTAAATTCAACAATACATTCAAAAGATCATACACCAAGATCAAGTGGGATTCATTTCTGCTATGCAAGGTTGGTTGAATATCTGCAAATCAATTAATGTGATATGTCACATAAACAAAATAAAAAATAAAAATTATATGATCATATCAATAGATGCAGAAAAAGCATCTGGCAAAATCCAGCATCCATTTATGATAAAAATTATCATCAAAGTGGGCATAGAGGGACCATATCTCAATATAATAAAGGCCACATATGACAAACCCACAGCTAATATTAAACTCACTGGGGAATAGCTAAAAAAATTCTCCTTAAGATCAGAACAAGACAAGGATATCCACTTTTATTCAACATAGTACTGGAAGTCCTAGCCACAGCAATCAGACAAGAAAAATAAATAAAAGGCATCCAAATTGGAAAGGAGGAAGTAAAATAGTCATTATTGGCAGAAGATATGATACTATATATAAAGAACCTTAAAAATTCTACCAAAAAACTATTGGAACTGATAAATAAATTTAGTAAACTAACAGGGTCCAAAATTAATATTCAGAAATTGGTTGCATTTTTCTACATCAATAGCAAACTATCAGAAAGAGAAATTAAGAAAACAATTTCATTTATAATTGCACTTAAAAAAAACAAAATACCTGGGAATAAATGTAACCAAGGAAGTGAAATACCAAGTATTTAGAAAAGTATAAGACATCAAAGAGAGAAATTAAAGGTACAAATAAATGGAAGCATATACCATGCTCATGAATAGGAAGAATTAATATGAGGTCAGACAATTAATTTTGTGAACTTTTCCTACAAAACGTTCTACATACCTCATTGCGGATTATCACAATGGTTACATTTGAAGTACTCACCTTGGGAAGCTATGCACCGATGTCAATGTCTAGTTCATGCTTCAAAGCAGTTTTGGAACTCTTTTTTTGGAATGGTCATCAGAGCTGTCATCATACCCAAAAATCTACAATTAAGTTTGCTGCCAATGTAAGTGAACAGTGGCAAGTTTGTGAATGTAATTGTCAGATTTGGGTACTACAACAACAGCTCTGATGGCCAGAAAAATAGTTCCAAAATTGCTTTGAAGGGTGGACTAGGTACTGGATCAGTGCATACTTCCCAAGGAGAGAACTTCAAAGGTGACCATAGTGATAGCCAGGAAATAGGTATGTAGCACTTTTTCTAAGATGAATTCATGAAATTAATTGTCTGACCTCTATGTAGCATTTTTTTCTAGGATGACTTTGTGAAATTAATTGTCTGACCTCATATAGTTAAAATGTCCATACTACCCAAAGCAATTAATAGATTCAATGTAATCCCTACCAAAATACCAATGGCACTTTTCACAGAACTAAAATAATCCTAAAATTTTATGGAACCATAAAAGGCTCCAAATAGTGATAGCAATCCTGAGAATGAAGAACAAAACTGATGGTATCACACTACCTGATATCAAATTATACTACAAGGCTATAGTAATCAAAACAGCATGGCACTAGAATAATAACAGACACATAGATCGATGGAATAAAATAGAGAGCCCAGAAATAAATACATGCCTATATGATCATTTAATCTATGACAAAGGAAGCAAGAATAGACATTGGTGTAAAAAGGCAATGTAATCAATAAATGATGCTGGGAAAACTGGACAGATACATGCCAAATAATGAAACTAGACCACCTTCTTATACCATATATAAGAATAAACTCAAACTGGATTAAATACTTAAATATAAGCTCAGAAACCATAAAATTCCTAGAAAAAAAATACAGGACACATGGGGGAGTAATCAAGATGGCATCTTAAGAGGAGACTCTTGAAACCTCACCTGAAAAATACAACAGATATAAAACAAAAATCTGATCAGAGAATTCCTTAAGCCACACATGGTCTCAGCTAAGAGAACTACTCAGCACAAGAAAATGCCTAAAGGTCAGCGAAAGGGAGGCAAGCAGGAGAGGGGGAAGAGGGCAGATGGGGCTGTGGTTAATGACCCAGAGCTCAGCAGAAGAGAAAGTGAGCTGGGAGCCTGGGAAAACTGGTTGAAATACAGTGTGACCCCAGGCAGGTTGGAAGCAGAGAGCTGGCCAGGGCAGAGGTGTGGGCAGCTGAAGTGGGAGCAACACTGGATGACCTAGGGCCTGAATATACTGCCTTAGGTGAATTAGGGCCTTACAAGAGGTGCCTCACATAGTGCCTTACATAGCCCTGGACCACAACCAGGTGTGCACAGACCTGGAAGAGCTCAGAGCCAAGAGCTGAGGGATGCAGCAGTGCTGACCCAGCCATATGGCAGTCCTGGTGTAGCTGGAGACTGAGAACCTGGGGTCATAGAAACGCTGACCTGGAAAGGTTGCAATCCTGGGTGAGGCAAAGGCCCAGGAGAAGAGGAAAGACAGAGCAGAAGGCATGCATCCACAGTGGCCCTTTCTGTTCTTGATGGCGAGATGGGCATGGGTTGTGGCTGAACCCAGTTCCCAAGAAAATGTGAGATCTAGGGTCATGCAGCAGTTGCAATCAGCACTGCCCTCCCAGCCAGGTGAAACTTAGAAACATGAAGGCTGGCAGCTTCCCCTGACTCTCCCAAGGTTCATCCCCACTAACTCCACCAAGAGTCTGCAGTTAGCTGCAAAAACAAAAAACAAAATGAAACAAAACAAAAATGCCATTAGGCGGTGCCATAAACAAGGCTGCACCTGCTCTTTCTCCCAAAAAATCCCACCTCCACTCTTCCAGCTGTAACTGACAGGGGGGCTCAGGGAAACTGCAACACACAGCTATGGCAGATCCAGCCAAAGGGCAATCCTTGGGTGAGCTGGAAACTGAGAGTCAGGGGCCATGGAAATGCAGACAAGTAAAGATCACAGTCCTGGGTGAGGCAGGGGCTTAGGAGAAGAGAGAAAGACAGAGCTGAAGGCACTCTCTCACTGCCCCTCCACAATGGCCTTTTGTACTCCTGAAAGAGAGACAGGCTTGGTATGGATCTGAACCCAGTACCCAGGACAGCATACAACCTCAGGTCACTTACCAGTTCCAATCAGCACTGCCTTCATAGCCAGGCAAAATCCAGGGACACAGAGCTTGAAGGCTTTCCCTGACTCTCTTCCAAGACTTGCCACCCTACCAACTCCACTTAGAGCCTGCAGTCTGTCACAAAAAAAGAACCTGCCATTATGCTATGGCATAAAAAGGGCTACGTATGCTCTTTTCCCAACAAAACCCAACCCCGTCCTTCCAGCTGAAACTGGCAGAGGAATTCAGGGAAACTGGAACACACAGTTGCAATAGCTCCAGTCTACAATGGAATTCCAGAGGCATTGAATACTATTGGCTACCACATCCTCCCGAATAGGAGGTACACTGAGACTAAGGCTGCTGGATCAAAGTAGAAAAGCCCATCTCCCAGGGAATCTCCCAATGTGAGAAGACTGAATAGACAAGAGAAAATATTGTAAGATACCGCCATGAGACCAACTGGGAAGCAAAAGAAACACCTCTTTATAGTTGCCAGGGGAAAAGTATTTATGCCCAGGAAGAGAACAATGAGTACCCTAGGGAACAAATCTGCACAGAAAGAACATGAGAACTCTCCAGAAAAGGAACTGGAAGGTATGGCATTATATGATCTAAATGACACAGAATTCAAAACTGAAATTCTAAAAACACTCAGAGATCAAAGAAAATTGGCAGAGAACACAGAGAGAGCTAAATGATCTCAGAAAAAAATCTGTCAACAAAAGAAACACTTTAACAAAGAAATTGAAACTATATAAAAATAGAAATTCTGGAGCTAAGCAATACATTAAAAGAAACGAAAAATGAATGAGCCAGCATAGGAAGCAGGGTTAACTAGATGGAGGAAAGAGTTAGTGATATAGAAGGCAGGAATATGGAATTGTCACAGAAGAAAGAAGTGAGAGATTTAAGAACCAAAAGAAATGAAAGACTTACATAAGAAATATCTGGCACCATTAGAAAGAACAACATAAAAATAATAGGAGTACCAGAAGTGGAAGAACAGAAATCTACCGAAAGCTTACTCAAACAAATAGTAGATGAGAACTCTCCAAATCTTTGGAAAGAACTGGAACCCCCCCAATTCAAGAGGAAAACAGGACTTTGGACTACCTGAATTCTAGCAGATCTTCTCCAAGGCACATTATATTGAAAGCATCAAAGTTCAAAGACAAAGAAAAAAATTCTCAAGGCAGCCAGGGAAAAGAGAATTGTAACCTATAAAGGAAAGCCCTTCAGGCTGTCATCAGACTCTGAGCAGAAACTCTTCAAGCCAAAGGGGAGTGAAATCAAATATTCAAAATATTAAAAGAAAGAAATTAACCAGCCAAGAATAATTGATCCAGCAAAGTTATCCTTTAAATATGAAGGAATAATATAGACCTTTTCAACATATAGAAGCTGAGCAAATTCTCTAGAATAAAGCAGCATTTCAGGAAATAGGCTATTAGACCTGAAACAAGAAGTTAAAATAAATGGAGAAAAGTTGGCACAAGAAAAACATAAAAGGAGAGAAATTAAAGGTTTAAATATCCAAAACAGAATGGAGATAAGGAGCATGCTTAAGAAAAGAAGCTACTATATATATGAAACTTTCTTTTTCATAAACCTCATGGCAACTACTCAGAAACAAAGACAAAAACAAAAACTCAGAACCAAGACACATGACAAAAAATAAAAAAGAGAAAACAGAAAGAAAAATCATAAAACATCATTGAACTAAAAACAGTGACAGTGAGAAAAAAGCAAAGAAGAAATTGAGACACCAAGTTACCAAAAATCAGATGATAAAATGGCTAAGATAAAATGAGGAAATCCTTACATATCAATCACCAATCTAAATGTAAGTGGACCAAACACACCAATAAAAAGAGTGAGTAGCAGACTGGATCAAAAAACAAAGCTCATCCATATGCTGTCTCCAAGAGACACACCTTAGCCACAAGGACAAACACAGACTCAAAGTGAAAGGGTGGAAAACAATATTCCAAGCAAATGGCATCCAGAGAAAAGCAGGAGTAGCCACACTTGTATCTGATGAAACAGACTTCAGGATTAAAAAGGTAATAAGAGACAAAGATGGGCATTTCATAATGATAAAGGGGAAAATACAACAAGAAGATACGACACTCATTAATACACATGCCCCCAATCAGGAAGCACCAAAATTTATAAAGCAACACTGTCATATCTAAAAGGAGAAACTGCCAAAAACACAATTAGAGTAGGGGACATAAACATCCTCTTAACAGCCATGGACAGATCATCCAAACAGAAAATAAATAAGCAAATATCAGCTTTAAATGATACACTGAATCAATTGGACATAATTGACATTTACGGGACAACTCCATCGTACAACGTAAGTCTATACATTCTTTATAAGTGCACATGGAACATACTCAAGGATAGACCATATGTTGGGACACAAAATTAATCTCAGCAAATTCAAGAAGACTGAAATGATATCAAGTGTATTCTCAGACCAGAAAGCTTTGAAATTGGAGATCAACTGCAAAAAATTTTAAAAAAGCAGAAAAAAGCCACATATATGTGAAAATTAAACAACATGCTATTAAAAATGACTGGATCAAAGAGGAAATAAAAGAAGAGATTAAAAATTACTAGAAACTAATGGCAATGGAAAATACAATGTACCAATATTATTGGTATGCAGTGAAAGTAGTAATAAGAGGGAAATTTCTATCATTATAGGCCTTATCTCAATAAATAAGAAAAGTCACAAATAAACAACTTAACATCCCATCTTAAAGAACTAGAGAAGGAAGAACAAAAAAAGCTCCAAGTCATAGAAGGAAGAAAATAATAAAAATTAGAGCAGAATTAAATGAAACAGAGAACAGAAAAAAAAAATAGAAGAAATAAATGCAACAAAGAGCTGGTTCTTTAAAAAAAAAAATCAATAAAATTGACAAAGCCCTGGCTAGGCTCACCAAGGGACAAAGAGAAAAGACATAAATATTAGAGATGAAAGGGGAGAAATTACGACTGATATCACAGAAATACAAAAGATTATACAAAAATATTTTGAAGGAGTATATCCCACCAAATTTAATAACCTAGAGGAAATGAAGAAGTTTGTATAATAGAAACATACAGACTACCTAGACTGAACCAGAAAGAACTTGATAATCTAAATAGGGCAATCAACAGTAAGGAAATTGAAACAATCATTCAAAGCCTTCCCAAAGGCAAAAGCCCAGAACCAGACAGCCTCACCAATGAGTTTTACCAAGCATTCAAAGAGGAATTAATGCCTATCCTCCTCAAATTCTTCCAAAAAACTGAAGAAGAGACAATACTTTTCAAGTCATCTTATGAGCCCAGGGTTACCCTAATACCAAAACCTGGTAAGGATAACACAAAAAACAGAAAACTAAAGGCCAACATCTGTGATGAACACAGATGCAAAAATCCTACACAAAATACTAGCAAATAGAATACAAAAATGCTTTAAAAAAGATTATATATCACAATTGAGTTCATCCCAGGTGCACAAGAATGGCTCCATATATGCAAATCAATCAATGTGATATACCACATAAACAAAATAAAAGATAAAAATCATATGATTATACCAATTGATAAAGAAAAAGCATTTGAGAAGATACAACATCCATTTATGATCAAAACACTGAGTAAAATGGGTATAGAGTACCTCAACATAATAAAGGCCATATATGACAAGCCTTGAGCTAATATCATACTGAATGGGGACAAACTGAAGCCCATTCCCCCAAAATCAGGAACAAGACAGGGATGTCCCCTGTTGCCAGTGCTATTCCATATAGTATTGGAAGTTCTAGCCAGAGCAATGAGGTAAGAAAAAGGAATAAAGGGCATCCAAATTGGGAGAGAAGTTAAACTGTCACTTTTTGCAGATGCCATGATTTTTTATATAGAAAATCCTAAAGACTCCACCAGAAAACTGTTAGAAACAATGCATGAATACAGTAAAGTTGTAGGATACAAAACCAATGCACAAAAATCAATTGCAGTTTTATATACCAATGATGAACCTTTAGAAAAAGAAATGAGAAAATGCCTTTTGCAATTGCAATGAAAAGAATAAAATACCTAGAAATAAACTTAACAAAGAAAATGAAGAATTTATACCCTGAAAACTGTAAGACACTCTCAAAAGAAATTAAAGAGGACAGAGGACACAAAAAAATAGAAAGATATTCTATGCTCATGGATTGAAGAATCAACATAGTTAAAGTGGCCATAATCAACAAGAAAAGAAACAACAAGTGTTGGAGAGGCTGTGGAGAAAAAGGAACCCTCACACACAGCTGGTGGAAAAGCAAACTAGTACAGCCACTATGGAGGACAATATGGAGGTTCCTCTAAAAACTAAGAATAGAATTACCGTACGACCTGCCAATCCCCTTCTGGGTTTCTACCACAAAATCTTGAAAATCGCAGTTCGCAAAGACATATGTACCCCAATGTTCACTGCAGCACTATTCATGGCCAAGTCATGGAAACAGCCGAAGAGTCCTCTGATAGATGACTGCATAAAGAAGTTACAGTACTTTTACACAATGAAATGCTACTCAGCCATAAGAAAAGATGAAATAGGGCCATTTATGACAACATGGATGGATCTTGGTATCATCATGCTAAGCAAAATAAGCCAGACAGAAAAAAACCAAGAACAATAAGATTTCACTAATAATTGGAACATAAAATTGAAAGCAGCAAAGAAACAAAAACTCATGGACACAGTCAATAGTTTAGTGGTTACCTGAGGGTAACAGGAGGGGGTTGGGGGAGAAGGGGCAGGGACTCAAATAAATGGTGATGGGGGGGAGAACTGACTCTGGGTGATGAACACATAACCCAACACATAGATGATGTATTGTAGAATTGTATACCTGGAACCTATGTAAGTTTTACTAACCAATGTCACTCCAATAAATTTAACAATAAAAACAAATGAATACAGAAAGTAAAATAGATAAATAAATAAAAAGAAATAAAAGCATGCATTGATCTGTTTTGTTTTTTTAAAAAAGAGAATATAGGACATAAACTCTCAGACATTACCCTTAGTAATATTGCCTTGAGCAAGGGAAACAAAAGAAAAGCAAATGGGACTACATCAAACTAAACCATTTTTGCACAGCGGGAAAAACCATCAACAAAACCATAAAGACATCCTGCTGAATGGGAAAAGATAGTTGCCAATGATACATCTGATAGGGGGTTAATATTTAAAACTTGTATAAACTCATACAGTTCAACACCAAAAAAACAAATAACCCAATTAAAAAATGGGCAGAGGACCTGAATGAACATTTCTCCAAAGAGGAAATATAGATGACCAATAGACATGTGAAAAAATGCTCAATGTCACTAATAATCAGAAAAATGCAAATAAAAATTACAATGAGATAATACCTCACATGTATCAGAATGGCCATCATCAATAAATCAACAAACAACAAGCACTGAGGAAGATGTGGAGAAAAGTAAACTGTTGTACACTGTTCGTGGGATTACAAATTGGTATAGTCACTATGGAAAACAGTATGGATATTCTTTCAAAAATTAAAAGTAGAAGTACCTAATGACCTAGCAATTCCATTCTTGGGTATTTATTCAAAGAAATCAAAAACACTAATTTGAAAAGATGTATGTACCCCTTGTTTACTGTAATGCTATTCAAAATAGACAAAATATGAAAACAATTGAAACACCCATAAAAAGACAATTGGATAAAAATATTGTAGTACATATATACAATGGAGTATTACTCCACTATAAAAAGAATAAAATATTACCATTTGCAACAATATAGATGGACCTAGAGGATTTTATGGTAGGTGAAATAAGACTGAAGAAGACAAATACCATATGATCTCACTTATATGTGGAATCTAAAGAACAGACTGAGCAAACAAAACAGAAATAGACTCATAGATACATAGGACAAACTGATGATTGCTAGAAGGGGGTCTTGGGGAAATGGGTGAGGAAGGTGAGGTGAAGGGATTAGGAAGTACAAATGGGTAGTTACAAAATAGTCATGGGGATGCAAAGTACAGAATGGGAAACACAGTCAATAATATTGTAAAAACTATGTTTAGTGTCAGATGGGTGCTAAACTCACCAGTGGGATCACTTCATAAATTATATAAACACTTACCTACTACTTTGTACACTTAAAGCTAATGTAAAATAACACTGAAAGTCAACCATAATTAAAATATATAGTCATGGAATGCAAAGTACAGTATAGGGAATATAGTCAGTGGTATTGTAATAGCTGTGTATGGTGTCAGATGGATAGTAGACTTGGTGGTGCTATCTGTTTGTGAGGTGTATAATTGTCTAATCACTATGTTGTTTTGTACACCTGAAACTAATAAAAAAAACTCCTAAAACGATTTACTTATATTTTCAAGAATGCATTATGGTTTGACTGAAAGTGCATTTGTGTTTTACTGACAGACTTCTCAGAGAGGTCCTTTGACACAGGAAGCCATAGGTGCCCATCTACACACACCCATTTCTCTACTTGGAGAAGGAATACTTACCATAACAAGAGTCTGTGACTGAGCAGGAGGCGGCAAAATCTATCTGTAGGAATGAATCCTCATTCACAGCGATGTCTGTGGTGACTACATAACGGGTGCTGGCCTTTTCGATGAAGACTAAGGCATCACCAGTAGAGCCACACACAGGCATCTTGGTTCCTCCAGGGTGAAGTAGCCATTTTCTACTATCTAGAGTTATGAAATCATCCTCCAAGACTGTATTACCAGAAATATTTCCTCCAATAAGAATCTGAAATGTATTAAAACACCACACCACAAATTTTCAACTTGATTTCAAGATAGGAGAAAGTTCAGTCTTGTTTTGTTTGTGTTTATCCAGCTGATTGCTCAGAACTGGCATACAGCAAACACAATGTTAAGGGGACTTTCAGAATGCTCTTGTTTATGCCACCTGGCAAGAAGCTACAGAAACTAAATAGAAGAATTGGCAGAAGCCTTCATGGGCCAAACTGCCTTAGGGAGCCACATGTACTCAAGCTGGGAAAGCAGAATTTGGCTTACATGCGATTATTTTCCATGTACAAGTTCTTTTTAAGGACAGTTTTACACCAAGTCATTTCAGTTTCAATTCTTTGCATGGATTCTTTATTTAACAGGTTCTTTGAGTTCTACTTGATACATAATTTATTATGTATGAAGATCCTTTAGAGTCATCCATAGGATGTTAGGGAGATTTATTTATTTTTTCTTCAAAAGCTAGGAAAGAGGATTTGAGAGCTACTGCATGTGGCACCAATGCTAATTTGCACATTTTCCTTTTCAGAGAATTATAACCCTGTATCATGCTTGATAAGGTGCCTCTATCCATATGGCAGAATCCTCTCTGAGCAGGAACTGGGCCTTCTGTCAGGCCTATTTTTATGGGCTCAGGCAATTGAAGAAAAAGAGAATGAAGGGAAGATAAATGCCTATCTAACCTAGCTGTGTGCTCTTGGGCAAGTGACTCAACTGTCTGTCCTAGGCTTCCTCAACTGAGCTGGGGGTTGGACTCAATGTCACATTCAAGTGACAAAATTATAAATAGCAAATCCCGAGGAGACTCACCTGGTCAATAACCCAGGGGCTGTAGAAGTGCCCATTTTCAGATGGTTGCCACCAGCGGAGGCGAGTAGAAGCAGAACGGGCTTTCAGGGGTATCTCCAGGGCAATGTATCTGCCCACGTTGCTGGAGTTACTGAAAAGGAACTCTTGAAGGAGACTCCACGAGAGGCCTCCATTGAGCGAATACTGCAGAAGCACAGGTTGGCTCCTGGGATCTGGAACACCTTTACCACATCCCAGTCTCATGAAGAACTGCACAAACCTGACATGAGTAAAATTTGCTGTAGACTTACTTCAGTGAGAAAGTCACACCATTAACAAAAGACACGGATACAGGGTAATACAGGGCAATACATGGCTTTAATTAATACAATGCTTTAAAGAATGTTGAAAGAAATAATTTCAAAGCCTGATTTCCTTTTTAATGTGAAAGGGAGTTAATAAAGTATGAAATTTGAAAAAGGCCATTCTGCACCCATATTTATATTGCGTATCCCTTCACATAGTAGAGTCTGAGGGACGTGAGTATCCGCTTGTACCCTTCGGCTATTCTATAAGGAGATGGCAGGGTGCCCAAATTTGGGAGTATATATTGCTATCTATTTAAGATAAATTTGGAGTCTTATCTTAAGTATCAGAAACTGGAAGAATATAATTAATGTAGTTTATATCATTTATTGGCAGTTAACCAATCTCAGGTTTTAACAGTCATTTTTCAGATTTCATATTGTTGGTTTTGGGAGACATATTTAAATTTATCAGTCATAACACCTCTTTGTGAAAGGCCAGACAATCTTTTGGAAGAAGTGTGTCAAGCCTGGGCCTCTTTTCTGTCTTTTGTGTCAGGGGCAAGGGTGCATGAGTGTGGAGTAGTGGTAGTGATGGTGGGCTGTGCCAGCCTCTCACTTATTGCTGGGTCTGAAATGGGCGATACTGGCCATTGAGAACTGTGGCGGCCAGGCAGTGGCAGCCTTTCCAGCTGGCAGGGAGGTGGACAGAGTGGCAGCAAGCAGCAGGGATGCCAGTGAAAACTAGCTCACATGTTATCTTTGGCAAGCAAGCTGCTGGTGCCTGGTCTGGCTGCTGTGCGAGCTGGTAATGCAGAATAAATTTCACGTGTAACACACATACCCAATTATGTATGCATGTCACATAATATAAAATATATTGAGGCTTATAATAAAAGTTATCAGTTCCGTATATAAAACCATGCATTCTTCATGGGGTCCTCTTCTCCCCCACCTCCATTAACTGGGTATTCATTTATCTCATAACCTGAGAAAATTGGGATTTTATACGGAGCATTTTGAGGTCAATATATGCAAATCCTACACAGCATGCTACTGAGATGAGATAAATAATGCAGCTTTTAACATTGGGATTAATGAAAAAAAAACATAGTTAGTGCCTAGTGACGTTTTATCTATAAAAACAATAATTGTTTACAGGGAATAATTTTTAGCATATTGTCTACTTGTCTTGGGAAAATGTTTACATTAATTTAGTTACAGATAAACCATGTCAAAATTATTTTTAAAAACCTAATAATTTCTAAATTAGATAACTCAGCTGCCAATGATAAATCTGAAATAAAGAGCATCAAATTAAACCATATGCGTTAAAACAGGATGGTGATAAAATCTTGCTTTGTATATCTGTGATATTATCATCTCCTAGATAGAATTATATTTTCTATAAAGCATGATCAAATTTATAATTCAATAAATAAAATATTTAGGAGAAAGAGGTGGATAAATATGTTAAGATGTATTTTAGTTTGCTCTGAAATTATTAAAAAACAAAAACATCATATTTTTGCTCACTTGCAAAACTAGGTAAAAAAAAATTGTTTTTTTTATTGTCCTGGCTAGGTGTTTGGCTTATCAAATAATCAAAGAATACACATTCTGACAGGACATAATCCTCTGAGCCAGTTAAAAATGTTTGTTTCTGAGTGACTATGCTCAACTTCGAAAATGAGTGCTTAGAATGTATGAGTGATTTATTGGAAAGAAATGCCTATAAAGAATAAGGCTGCATTTCAGATGTTCTTAAATTGATAATGGATATAAAATTAATTGTGAGTAATACATAGTCCAAGTGATAATTAAAAGTATTCTGTAGAAGATGTTTAAAGAAGATGCAACATTATTTTCTTGAAGTACAAGTAAGTTAAACATTACCATTTCCTAGTCACTATCATGTAATACCAGATATTAACTTTTGTCTGTTTAGCTGCGTTTTATTTCTGATCTAGTTATTGCACAAATCTCTCTCAGTTTTAGAATGAAAATTATATAAACAGTGTCTTAATGGAGTTTTTAATAACAGAGAAACTCAGCATTTCCAATGAAAGGTCCTGTCTTTGAGATTTCTACTTCTTTCTAATTCAATTATGTTCTGCTACTATATATTACAATGTGGTTTTCCAACAGAATTTAAGAATGATTACCTAGCATGTGATAAATCCAGATCTCGAGTCATCAACATGCGCAAACCATCTTCATTGAAAAAGAGGTTGTTTCCACTAGAAAGGATCCCACACTTCCGAGATGGCTTTCCACCACTCATTAATAAGAATCTATCAGATTCCAGCTGACCTGAAAAAAGTGAAAAATGTGGTTTACCTACGACCCCAGGTATAGTCATATTATTCTTTTAAGAAATATGGTAAGTGCCTTGAGAAATACTTTTAAAATATGAAGTCATAGACTTTGGGATATTAGGTCTGTTCAACATTTTAGCTTCTTTGAATTGTTTAACCTTGGCTGTAAAATTTAAGGGTCTACATGACAAGAAGGAGGGGGCCTTTTCCTAGTACTGGTGGTCCAGCCAGGTTGGTCTCCCTTTTCTGCTCTTCTACACTGCACAAAAAGAATCTATCAGAGAGTGATGCAGGGCCGAAGTAAGGGAGGGTACTATGGTCTTTCTTCAGGCCTCTTCACTGTGTCTTTGCTAATGTGAGGACAGTATCAGGCAAGTATTATTTTCAAAAACACTTTTAATAGGAAAATTTCAGTGTAATGAAATATTTCTTATTAAATTAGGTCTTTCAAAATCAGCTCACACATCTCAGATATTCATCTTAGATCTAGTTTAATTTCTGATTGTAGTAAAATGCACATAAAATTTACCATTTTCATCATTTAAAAATGAAAACCTCAGTGGTATTGAGCACATTCACGATGCTGTGCAATCATCACTGCTACCTAGTTCCAGAACTTTATCATCTCTAGGAAAGAAACCCTTTTACCGATTAAGCAGTCACTCTCTATTTCCCTCTAACACAGACCTTGCCAACTAATCTGTTTACTATCTCTGTGGATTTGCCTACATTTGATGTTTCATATAAATGTAATTATATAATATGTGGCCTTTTGTACCTGACTTCTTTCATTTGCAAAATGTTTTCAAGGTTCACCCACGTTGTAGCATGTATCAGTATTTCAGTCCTTTTTCATAGCTAAACAATATTCCCTTGTATTGATATACCTACATATAATTTAAATATGTACCTTAAAAATATAAATAACAATTTTATAGACAACTTGGAAAAAAGAAAAAATTTAATTTGCAGAAAAAGAAAAAAATCTTTAATCCTAATATCCTAAAAAGCTATTATATTTGTTTAAGACTTTCTCTTATGAGAATGTTTTCCCATAGTTTTATCAGAGTATATATTCAAAGGATATATAATTAATCATGAATAATTGCAATTATTACATCACATACATTTTTCTATGTTGTACATTATCTTCAAACATAATGATGTTAAATTCTAGGTAAAACTGAGGTACAGAAAGTGATGGGTAGCCGCCGAATCAGTTGATGATAAATCAATGAAAAGAATTTATATCTTTGGAAACTTGTTCCCTCCACCCAAGAATATTAACCCTTTTAGATATTTTCTAAAATTATCATAATGAGAAGCTAATGTGATAGAAAAGTGGTAAAAATAGCTTTAGTTTTTCTCCATTATGGTCTTGTTCACTCTCACTGACCATTGTTTCAAAATGGAACACTACAAAATTCAGAACTCATTTAAGGCTTGAGGGGTTTCAATTGTAGTGATAAACACTGAAATATGAGAGTGGAACTTCATGTTTACTTCTATATTACAAACTGCATTTAATGTGTAAGTTCTTCCACAAAGCTACACAGAATTTATAAGAAAATATTACCTTCAAAATCATCCTTGAGAAAATCAGGATTTTTGGTGCTTATTTTACAGGTTGGACCTGAATAGCCGGGATCACATATACACTTGGTTCCATTGATACAACTCCCATGTCCATTGCACATATCTTCACATTGGGGACCGATATAGACATTATCAATGGCCCATGTCACTGGCTGAGAGCCAGCAGGGTAAAATCCTTGATACCATCGAAAACGCACAGATCTGGAAAAGAGGTACAAGTCTTTCAAAATCTAATCAACAGAACAAGATAACTTCAAAGTAAGCACATCTGATCCATCTGAGCAGTGGGTGGCTACTGCCACTGCACCACACTCAAGGAATAGAAAACATGATTCAACATGTCAGGAACACTAACTCCATTCCTCAATCTACAGGATTTTTGCCAGTAAGGTTAGGACTTCCTGTAAGCCTTTCGAATTCTTTCACTATGTCAAAATTCCATCTGAGCGTCTACCTTTTTCAATATTGACTCTCTTGGTAAAGCTTTCTCCATCCCTACAATCTAACTCCACATATCTAATCATTTTTTGTGTGTTTAAGAATTGACAATGCACTGTGGAATTGTATGCCTGAAACCTATGTAATCCTTGCTAACAGATGTCACCCCAATAAGTCTAACAATAAAAATGAATTAAAAAAAAAAAAGAATTGAGGTAAAATTCATATAACACAAAATTAACCATTAACCATTTAAAGTATACAATTTGGTGGCATTTCGCAGCACATTCACAGTGTTAGCCAACCATCGTCTCTATCCAGTTCCAAGATGTTATAGTTTCATTACCCCAAAAGGAAACCTTGTGACCATTAAGAGGTCTTCCTATCCCCAGCCCCTGGCAACTACTAATTTGCTTTCTGTCTCTATGGACTTACCTATAAATGCACTCATACAAATGTGACACTTAGTACCAGGCTTTGTTCATTTAGCAAGATGTTCCCTTTCTTTTTCTGTTTTATTTCATACTAAGTAGTACTTTATATATTCAAGATTTTTATTAAAAATATAGCTAACATACAATATTATATTAGTTTCAGGGGTACACCACTATTTAACATTTATATACCTAAAGAAGTGATCGCCATGATAAGTCCAGAAACCACCTGACACCATACTACATTCTCACAATTTTGACTACATTCCCCATGCTGTGCATTACATCCCCATGACTTATTTGTTTTACATCTGGAAATTTGGACCTTTTATTCCCCTTCACCTTTCCCTTCCTTTTTAAATTTTTCAATTACAGTTGACATTCAATATCATTTTATATTAATTTCAGGCACACAGCATAGTGGTTAGACATTTATATAATTTAAGAAGTGATCCTCCTGACAAGTCTAGTACCCACTTAGAACTATACATAGTTATTACCATATCATCGACTATATTCCCTATGGTTTACTTTACATCTCCATGACTGTTTTGTAACAACCAATTTGTACTTCTTAATCCCTTCAACTTTTTCACCCTGCTTCCCAGCCCCCTCCAGTCTATTACCCCAACAAATCTGGTACCCATCTGATGCCACTCAGTTATTGCAACATTACTGACTATATTCCCATGTTATAACCTATATCCCCATAATCGTTACTTTGTAACCACCAAACTGAACTTCCCAATTTATTCCCCTTATTTCACCCATTCTCCCAAACTTCTTCCCATCTGGTAACAAACCAAATATTTTCTATATCTATGAATCTGTTCTGTTCCACTTGTTTATTTTCTTCTTTGGATTTCACCTATACGCAAAGTCAACTTGCATCTGTCTTCCTCTGTTTGACACTTCACTCAGTGCAATACCCTTTGTGTCTTTTGATTGGAGCTTTTAATCCATTTAAATTGAAGGTATTTGTTGATGTGTACCTATTGCCATTTTACTGTTCATAATGTTGCTCCCCCCTTCCCCCCCCCCCATCTTAAAGTAGTCCCTCCAACATTGCTTATAATACTGGTTTGGTGGTGATGAACTCCTTTAGTTTTTTCTTGTCTGAGAAGTTCTTTATTTGTCCTTTGATTTTGAATGATAGCCTTGCCAGGTAGAGTAATCTTGGTTGTAGGTCCTTGCTTTTCATCACATTGAATATTTTCTGCCACTCCCTTCTGGCCTGCAAAGTTTCTGTTGAGAAATCAGCTGACAGTCTTATGGGAGCTCCCTTATAAGTTACTAGTTGCTTTTCTCTTGCTGCTTTTGGGTTCTCTCTTTGTCTTTAACCTTTGCCATTTTAATTATAATGTGTCTTGGTGTGGGCCTCTTTGGGTTTATTTTGTTTGGGATTTTCTGTGCTTCCTGGGCTTATATGTCTGTTTCCACCACCAGGTTAGGGAAATTTTCAGTTATTATTTCTTCAAATGGTACTCAATTCCTTGCTTTCTCTCTTCTCTTTCTGGTATTCCTATGATGTGAATGTTGCACTTGATGTTGTCCCAGAGGCTCCTTAAACTATCCTTATTTTTTTGGATTCTTTTTCCTTTTTGCTATTCTCACTGCATGTTTCTGCTACCTTGTCTTTGAATTCACTGATTTGATCCTCTGCTCCATCTAGTCTGCTGGTGATTCCTTCTATTGCATTCTGAATTTCAGTTACAGTAGTCTTCATTTCTGACTTTTTTTAAAATAGTTTCTATATTTTTCTTTATGCTTGCTATCTCTCTGTTGAAGTTTTCACTAAGTTCCTTTGAGCATCCTTAAAGTCATCATTTTGAGCTCTGTATCTGATAGGTTGCTTGCCTCCATCTTGTTTAGTTCTTTTCCTGGAATTTTTTTGCTGTTTTTCTATTTGAGATGTATTTTTTGTTTCCTTATTTTGGATACCTGTCTGTATTTGTTTCTATGTATTAAGTAGATCTGCTATGTCTCCCAGTATCGCTGGATAGTCTTATGTAGAAGGTGCCCTGTGGGGGCCTAGCACTGTCTTCCTGGTCACCTGCTCTGGGTGCTCCTGTAGATTCTGTTTTGATGCTAGTGCTGTGCCTGGAGCTACTCAGTAAAAGTCTCACAGCACACCAATCCTGGTTGCCGCCAGTTTTCCAAGGAAGACTTCAATGTGGGTTGGCCTGGCTGCTCACTGGAGAAAGTGCCTTTGGTATTATTGGAGTTTGGTGAGGTGGCGTCTCAATGAGTTAGCAGGGTGGAGCGAGTAAAGCTCAATAGACCAATCCAGTTCAGATTTGGCCATGTGGAGGTGGGCACAACACAGGAAAGATGGTGCCCATCAGCCAGCTACATGGGAGGAGGGTGCACTCGGGAAAAATGATGACTGTCCTCCAGCTCTTGCTCCAAAGCTGTATACCTCAGTCTGTCCCCTGTATGCCTCCATTGCCCCCTGAGTCACTCTCCCTCTGCTGGAGCCCAGGGTGAGTACCCCCGGATGACTGAATCTTGCAGGCATTTTAAGAGAACATCTGGGTTTCCCACAGCCTTCCTTCCCAATCAGATGGTTGGAGTTTCTACTGTTTTTCATAGTCAGATATTGTGGGGTTCCTCTTCCTAGTACCAGTGCTCCAGGCTAGGGAGCTAGGTATGGGGCTGTGCTCCCTTGCTCTTTTCAGTGGGGGGGAACCTCCATGGCTGAGATATCCCTCCTGATTTTCTAGTATCACCGGGTTTGGCTCCTTTTACTTCTGCACCCCTCCTTCTAGCCTCCTCATTTTTGTATTCTTAGTTATAAAGCTTCTGTTGGGTTAGACTTCAGATAGTTCTCCATGTTGGTTGTTTAGTAATTTAGTTGTAATTTTAATGTGTTCACAGAATGAAACAGGGACAGTGTTTATCTACTTTACTATCTTGAATCTCTCCTAGTTTAGTCGTAATTTTAACGTGTTCATGGAATGAAGCAGGCACAGTGTTTATCTACTCTGCCATCTTGTATCTCAGTAGTGAGAAAAATGCTTTCAAGGTTCATCCGTATTGTAGCAAGTATCAGAATTTCATTCCTTTATATGACTGGATAATATTCCATTGTATAGGTATACCAACATTACTTATCTATTCATGTGTTGATGGACATTTGTTTGTCTCCACCTTTTGGCTATTGAGAATAGTGCTTCTATGAATATTCATGTATAAGTATCTGCTTAAATACCCGTCTACAATTCTTTTGGGTAAAATAATAGGGAAATTGCTATGCCATATGGCAAATAACTAGTCCATTAATTTATCTCTCTGGTTCTATTCTATAATTTTGATGGGATTTTCATTATTGGAGTCATCACTGTTGTACTTAAAAGTGTACCTATTTTCCTTATTGACTGTTAACTCCTAAAGGCCATTCATGTCTCTTTCTTCTTTGTACCCATTTATATGCCCAGTATAGAGTTTCATATACAACAGATGCTCTATAAATTTTTTATGTCATTTTTTATGTCATTTATCCAATAGGATAAAATCCATAAGGTATTTTGGATTTTATCCTATTGGCAACAGAGAGTCCAAAAACTTATTTTAAAGAAAGGAATGACAAAAATCAGATTTATTTTTAGATAGATGTCTCTTATTTCTTAATTTCATTTAAAATCAAAGATAACTTTCCTTTTAACTTGTAAGTTAAGAGTCCTATCAAATTGTTGATGAGTTAGCCCCTTGGACAGAATCTACATATTTAAGTAAAAGTTCAGAAATAGTTTAGTACATTTTATCACATACAAAACTCAGTTCAAAGGAGATGGATTTATTTTAGAGGGGATAGCTTTAAAGATGGCATCTCTAGTCATTTTTTGTATCCTGTGAATCTGACCAATTTGGAAACCAAATTCAGAATAAATTTTTATTCATAAAACAGAAATTAGAAGTGAATATTGGAAGCATTTATTAGGTTTCTAAAGTTTAGTAGAGAGTAAAGCAAATGAAGGCAAGTTTCCACACATAATTTTAACCTTAATTTCATTGTTTACATTAAGACTCCAACTATATTAAGCTGCCCCCAAAATGCCAGTTCATAATCAAATTTTACTTTAAAATACTTGCCGAGTTTAGTCTTGGCAAAAAGCACTTCTTACCTTTTGAACTTTCAGACTGCTGAGCTGAGGGAAATGGTTGGAGTTTTCTTTTGAACAAGAGCCTACGTGGATTTTTTTTTGAACTTCCTATTTATTCAAATGTTCTGAATACAAATGAACCACCTTGGTTGGATATTTATTATTGTTCACCTATCTTGACATAGAAACTGCAAGCACTATGATAAATGTGATAAGGATCTGGTTTCACTGTAGTTTCTTTCTGCTGAAATCTTATTTTGAAAAATTTTCACTGCTACCGTCCCTGGTGAATGTCAGCATCTGTTTTCATAAGCCAGTGGTATTCTAAAGGATCTGTTTTTTAAATGTAAACTTAAAATTTCAAGCACACAAAAGTGCTTTCGTTAAATAAAAGTTTTGGTTGACTCATTATGAAACTGCATAAAGTAAAAGGAAGTGGTAGTTTTAAAGATAAAAAGACTCTAGATGAAAAGAACACAGGTAATGTCAATAAAATTCAATGGAAGCTCAACACCTATGCTTCAAATGTAAACTGAGTACATTTGGAGGCAAAAAAATGACCATTTCTACAATTAAAAACATTAAATATATAAATATATGTGTGTGTGTGTGTGTGTGTGTGTGTGTGTGTGTGTGTGAACCTAGTATCCAGTAAGTGCACAGAAAAGGGTAATTTAAACATAGGTTGTATATTCTTTTAGCATTTAGTACTTGTGCCATGACTATGTACCATGCTGAATACAAACCAAGGGATGGTTCACTGAGAAAATTTAACCTTTGCCAAAAATTCATGCCTATGTGGGTTTTAAGAAGAGTGTTAATTCTTTTTCTGAAATAAGGACTTGAGAACACCATTAAGACAAATTATTATATTTGCAGATATGGTTGAAATCAGTTTGAAAGATAAGTTTATACCATTGTGAGAACAGGCATGCCTCTTTATTCATTTACTTCCTTTCCATAGAAATACGAATGATACATAGAGTTAGAGGATCTGAGATGGCAGAGTAGATAAACCCTGTACTTTCCTCCTTTTTAGTCCACATTAAAATTACAACTAAATTATAGAATTATCAACCTGGAGGACCATCTGAAGTCTAGCTCACAGAAGTTTTATAACTAAGGACATAAAAAAGTTGAAACTGGTGGGAACCATGGAGACATAGAATGGGTGGCCCCACACTTGCATGTGGCAGTTGAGAATTGGGAGGGGTATCTCAATCATGGAAGTCCGCTCCAGAGAATCGAGGGGCTCCAGCCCCACATTGGGCTCCCCAGCCCCGAGTACCAGTGCTAAGAGGAAGAGCCTCCACAAAATTTGCCTGTCAAAAATAGTGGGGATTCAGACCATCCAGATGGGTCAGAGGCAGTGGAAAACCCAGATGTTCTCTTAAAGGGCCCACACATAAACTCTTTCACTTTTAGGCACTCATCCTGGACTCTGGACAGAGACTTGGTAGTCATCAGAGACATACACAGAGAGACAGAGTTGTGTGGATTCAGGGCAAAAACTGGAGAGACAGTTGCCACTTTCCCTGTGTAGAACCCTTTTTCTATGCAGCCAGGAGGAAGGTACCATCTTTCTTGTGTTGAGCAACACCTCCCCATGGCCAAAGCTGAATCTACATTGTCCTGGTTAACTCTGCTCACTACACCTGATCACTCTACCCCAGTGACTCCCTGGGACTCCACCTCACCCAGATTATTCAACTAACTCAACTTTCTCAGTGAACAGCCTACTTGCCTGCATTGCACTCTTTCTTGGACTACTCTCAGAGGTCCGCGAGCCCCAGGTAGGTAGTGGCTGCCTGAGAGTGCTCTGAGACTTTTGTTAAGTAACTCAAGGCTCAACACAGGCACAAAACCAGAATTTACATTAACCTGGTAAACACTCATCCCACCCTGGTGACTGCCTAAGATGCCACCTCATCCAAATTGTGTACTGCATGAAGCTCTATCAGTGGCTAAACTTTATGAAAGCCAGCAGGTGCAGGAGGCCTTGGGGTGTCGGGGCTTCTTGCAGATGTACTCCAGGCCTGGTACTGGTGGCAGATGTCCTAGGTTTGCATCATGGCCTCTGCTATGTGCCCTCAGGTTTAGCAAAGCCAGCAACCAACTGCAGATTGCTTTGTAGCTTCTATCAGGTAGTTCCCAGCCATTGACAGGCAATGGGTGACCTGGGCCTATACCAGAGCAGCAGAATATATATATATATATATATATATATATATATATATATATATATATATATATATATATATATATATATTTTCATGTGCAAATGGCACATTTTTCAAGACAGACCACATGTTAGACCACAAAACACGTCTCAATAAATTTAAGATTCATATAATATCAAGGGTCTTCTCTGCCCCCAATGGTATGAAAATAGAAATCAATTACAAGAAAAAAACTGAAAAGCACACAAACACATGGAGGCTAAATAACGTGCTACTATATAATGAATGGGTCAACAACAAGTTCAAGAAAAAAAATCAAAAGACAAATAAAATTGACAACACAACTCATCATGCTAAGTGAAGTAAGACAGACAGAGTAACCAAGAACTACATGATTCCACTCATGTGGAACATAAAATTGAAAACAACAAAGAAACAAAACTCATGGACACAGTCAATAATTTAGTAGTTATCTGAGGGTAAGGAGGGTGGGGGGTGGGGGAGAAGGGATAGGAACACATATATATGGTGATGGAAAGAGAACTGACTGTGGATCATGAACACATAATGCAACTCATGGAGGATATAATGCAGACTTGTGCATCTGGAACCTATGTAATTTTGCTGATCAATGTCCCCCCCAATAAATTTAACAATAAAAAAATGACAATACAAACATCTCAAATCTATGGGACATAATAAAAGCTGCCCTAAGAGTGAAATTCCTAGTAATATAGGCCTAGCTCAAAAAAAAAAAAAAAAAAAAAAAAAAAGAAAAAAGAAAAAGGAAAAGAAAAATATCAATAGTCTAACTTCATATCTAAGAGAATTGGAAAAGGAATAGCAAACAAGGCCCAAAGTGAGTAGAGGAAAGGAAATAATAAAGATCACAGCAGAAATAAACAACATAGAGTCTAAAAAACTATACAAGAGATCAATAAAACCAAGAGTTGGTTCTTTGAAAAATTAAAGAAAATGGATAAACCTTTAGCCAGACTCATCAAGAAAAAGAGAGAGAGAACTCAAATACACAAAATAAAAAATGAAAGAGAAGTGACAGCTGGTAACATGGAAATACAAATGATCATGAGAAAGTATTATGAATAATTATATGCCAACAAATTGGACAATCTGGAAGAAATGGATAAATTCCTTGAAACATAAAATCTTGCAAGACTGAATCTAGAAGAAACAGAAAATCTGAACCAACTGATTACTGCTAATGACATCATAGCAGTAATCAAAAAACTCCCAACAAATGAAAGTCCAGACCCTGATGTCTTCACAGGTGAATTTGGCTTCACAGGTGAATTTTAGCAAATATTCAAAGAAAAATTAACACCTATCCTTCTAAAATTATTCCAAAAAATTCAAGAGCAGGGAAAGCTCCCAAGCTCATTTACAAGGCTACCATTACAGATTCCAAAACCGGACAGACATTACAAAAAAAATTATAAGCCAATATTCCTGATGAACATTAGACACAAAAATCCTCAACAAAATGTTAGCAAACTGAATATAGCAGTATATTAAAAAAAATCATACACCAAGATCAAATGGGCTTTATTCTTGGGATGCAATGTTGGTTCAATATCCACAAATCAATTAACCTGATATACCATGTAAACAAAATGAAAAATAAAAATCATATGATCATATCAATAGATGCAGAAAAAGTATTTGACAAAATCCAACATTCATTTATGATAAAAGCTATCAGCAAAGTGGGGAAAAAAGGGAATATACCTCAACATAATAAAAGCCATATATGACAAACCCATAGCTAACATCATCCATCCTCAACTGGGAAAAGCTAAATGCACTCTGCTTAAGATCAGGCATAAGACAAGAATGCCCCCTTTCACCAATTTTATTCAATACAGTACTGGAAGCCCCAGCCACAATAGTCAGACAAGAAAAGGAAATAAAAGCATCCAAATTGGAAGGTAAGAAGTAAACCTGTCATTATTTGCAGATGACATGACACTACATATAGAGAGAAATGGAAAGATTCCACCAAAAAACTATGAGAACTGATAAATGGATTCAGTAAAGTATCAGGATACAAAAGTAATATTCATAAATCAGTTGCATTTTTATACACCAATAATGAACTGTCAGAAAGAGAAATTAAGAAAACAATCCCATTTACAAGTGCATCCAAAAAAAAAAAATTCCGAGAAATAAATGTAACCAAGTAGGTAAAAGACTTGTACTTGAAAAACTGTAAGACACTGAAGAAGGAAATTGAAGAGGATACAAATAAATAGAAGCATATACTGTGCACATAGATAGAATGAATTAATATAGTTGAAATGTTCATACTACCCAAAGCAATTAATAGATTCAATGTAATCCCTATCAAAATACCAATGGTATTTTTCACAGAACTAGAACAAAAAATGTTAAAATTTATATGGAACCATAAAAGACCCAGAATAACCACAGGAATCTTGAGAAAGAACAACATTGGAGGTACCTCACTGCCTGATACCAAACTATACTACATGGCTATAATAATCAAAATAGCGTGGTACTGGCATTAAAACAGACACATAGGTCAATGGAACAGAATAGAAAGCCCAGAAATAAACCCACAAGTATATGGTCATTTAATCTGTGACAAAGAGGGCAAGAACATACAGTGGGATAAAAACAGTTTATGGTGTTGAAAAACTGGAGAGATAATGCAGAAAAAAAAAAAGGAAGAAAAAGAAAAAAAGAAACTGAACCTTCTTATATCATATACAAGAATAAGCTCAAAATGGATTAAAAACTTAAATGTAAGACCCAAAACCATAAAACCAGAAAAAAAACATAGGCAGTAAACTCTCTTACATTACTGTTAGTGATATTTTTTTCTGACATATCTCCTTGGTCAAGGGAAACAAAAGAAAAAATAAACAAGTAGGAACTACATCAAACTAAAAAGTTTTTGCAAAGCAAAGAAAACCATCAACAAAACAAAAAGACAGTTTACTGAATGGGAGAAGATATTTGCCAATGATATATCTGATAAAGGGTTAATATTCAAAATTTACAATAAACTCATACAACTCAATACCCAAATCCCCAAACAATCCAATTAACAAATGGCCAGAGGACCTGAATAGACATTTCTCAGAAGAAGACATAAATATGGCCAATAGACATGAAAAGATGCTTAATGAAAACCACAACAAAATATTACCTCACACCTGTCAGGATGGCTATCATCAATAAAACAACAAATGACAAATGTTGATGAAGATGCAAAGAAAAGGGTATCCTCATACACTATTGGTGAGATTGCAAATGGGGGCAGTCACCATGGAAAATGATTTGGAGGTTCCTCAAATAATTAAAACTAGAACTACCTTATGACTCAGCAAATCCACTTCTAGGTATTTATCTGAAAAAGAATCCGAAAAACTAATTTGAAAAGATACAGGAACCCCTATGTTCACTGCAGCACTATTTACAATAGATAAGATGTGGAAGCAACCCAAGTGCCCATCAAAAGATGATTGGATAAAGAAATTGTGATACATACAGGGTCTGGCACAAATAATGCCCCTTTTTTATGAGCTGATAATCTATACCAAAATCATAATAATGTAATTCTGTAACATAACAATATCATAACTACATTAACATAACTACTTTCAAAAGAGCGTTACTTCTGCTGGAACCTATATATACAATGGAATATTACTTGGCCATAAAAAGAATGAAATCTTACCATTTGGGAAAACATAGATAGACCTAGAGGGTATTATGCTATGTGAAATAAGTCAGACAGAAAAAGAAAACAAAACATATGATCTTACTTATATGTGGAATCTAAAGAACAAAATAAATGAACAAACAAAATGGAAATAGACTCACTAGATACAGAGAACAAACTGATGATTGCCAGAGGGGAGGGGGTTTGGAGAGCTGGGTGAGAAAGGTGAAGAGGTTAAGAAATACAAACTGGTAGTTACAAAATATTCACAGGGATGTAAAATTCAGCATAGGGAATATGGTCAATAATGTTGCAATGACTATTTATAGTGCCAGGGCTAGACTAGACTAATTGGGGGGAATCACTGCATGAATTATATAAATGTCTAACCACTATGTTGTACATTGAAACTAATATAAAATAACATTGAATATCAACTGTAACTGAAAAAAGTAATTTAAAAAATGACATGAACTACAAATAACATGATGATCTAAGTTTTATACCTTTCTAATTGGAAGAGATATATTTTGAACTGACACCCAATACCAGTAGTTGAAAATGCAGACATCTGTAATTGTCTTGTTCAAATTTCCAAATTCTATCACCATGCTTTACACGTAAGCACAGCCCGGTGGATGTAAACGAGCGCTAAGCGAGACCGCTCCATGATGCTGGAGCACTGTCTTAGAGTTGGTCTCTTCACTTAGTACCTCTGATTGGCTATTTGTGAACTTATTTCATATTCCTGTAATAGTATTATTTCCATGTGGGAACCTGCTAAAGCAAGTCTCAGCTGTCAAAACAGTCTAAAATTATGGCCTACGATCTACTTTTAGGGTTGTTTTCTATTTAATATAATATTTAGCCGGGCAATTGGAGGAAATTAGAGGTCCATTGAGGAAAAAAACCTGGAGCTTCTCAGCAATGTCATAATGGTCATGATATTGGTCATAGGTACCTAAGTGATCGGCCTTTACCCCTGCCTACACTGCCCATAAGCATGGATTTTTGGCAGCTGTGCTTCTGTTGCAACATGTGGATTTCTGGTCATTGCTGATTGGTTCAGGTTTCCTTTTCTAGAAATGTGGAACCATGAGTTCCAGAAAATGAAAACTGTAGTTTACTGAATGCTGTTAACAACAGCATGATAAAAATGAGGATTGCAACTTTCTTTTTTGCTAATGTGCCTACACTTCCTGAGTGAATTCTGTGTTATTCCTCAGCATGTTACCGGTAAGTTCTTCCACTATTATTTTATAAGCCTCTTTATATTTCTTACAACATACAGGGTCCGGCACAAATAGTGCTCCAGAGAACAGAAATGGTTTGTCTCCCTCCATAATGTTGTTTGTCTAACTTAAATATTTACACCTACTGGGTATGATATGGGATCAGTACTTCACTATACTAATAATCTTAAAATGTCTAGCAGAAGAAAAAAATTTATTTTGCTGATTTATACTACTTCAAAAAAGGTACTACTTCTGCCAAACTCTGTATAATCTTAAATAATACAACCGGTTGTGGATAACAGCTTTTTCATAAGCCCGTTTTCTCCCTGCTCCATTTTTTAATAGACGAGCTCACCCCTCCACCCCTAGCCATTTTATGGTTTTGCTGGCTGAGTCCTCAGCTCTACTGATACCGATTGTCTCCGGAGACTCTCCTTGCCTTTTTGGCTGTCACTTCTTAAGAACCTTGAGGACAGTTAGATTTTCTATTAGAATAATATCCTGGTGCTAATAGTAAGATCTTATAAGTGACATATTCAACAACACAAAATATTAAAGTCCTTAGCAATTAAATTACAAACATTATGCTGAAGATATTAATAGGAGTGAATGGGTTTATGTTCAAACAGAATGCAAACTTTTGAAAATTCACTTTCACCCCTTTGAAAAAGTACTAGCAGTTTTAGTAATTTTGCTTGAAAACCTAAAACTTCTAATTATCCTGAGTTTTACATTAGAAATGTAAATCTATTCCCATCTTGAAAGTATGATACTATTAGTAAATTCTCCTTTTTTCTTTGACATACCCTAAAGTAATAAGGTCTATTCGGAGGGAAAAGACAAATTTTGAGGCAGCCTGCTTTGTTAACTTCCTCTCTTTGTTCACTTATATTATTGGTTTCAATTTTTGAACTATACTTTTAATTTCATTTCTGTTAGAATTGAAGTCTTTCATCTCCAAATAGCTTTTCAACAAAAGAGTCGAATATATGTAACAGGAATGCCAAGAGGGGTTGAAAAAGTACAAATGCCTGAAGGAAGAGTGCTAACAATTCTTTTTATGAGACACCTGGAACGTTCTGTGGGCTTCCATCCTCCATAGGGGTCTTATCCCAATGAGAAAATAGGTAGATGCTTGAAAGTCATCAAATTCTAACTACATTTACATTGTGACGTGGAGGAGGGAGTGGGGAAGGGTTACAACAACATTAGGGGAAAACCGTATTTCTTTTGCTTCCTAATTGATCTAATAATGACGCATGGTGATACAAATCCCCCACAATGTGCTCTTTTAAATCTGTCTTCAAACCATAAGTTAGAAGTATGCCAGCTCAGTGTCCTGTGTTTTAAGTAGCCATCTAATTGCTTCAAGTGGAGAACGGAAGAAGCGTAAGGTGGACATTTCCCCAATACAATAGCAATGATGATGTCAGGGAGAAAACTGACAAATGAGAAACAAATGTAGCCTAAAGCAGGAAGTCCTCACCCACAAAGGTGCAGCTTCCCAAAGTGCACAACCTCTCTCCTCCAGCCCTGGGTGGTCCCCGCATAGTAGGTGCTGCTTGGGTGGTGCTCAGTGGAGCACAGGGAGCTGATGTGGCTGCTGCTGTGGTAGCAGAGCGGGAGAAGTAGGTGCCAAGTTGCCCCAAAGTCCCTCGAAAATTCCAGTCTTACTGGGTCAGCAGATGAGCTATCAGTGGAGCATCCAACATTGATCTTGGGGAAGAAGAAAAAAATGATACAAGTTATCTCAGAGCAACAAGCCTTGTGGTTCTCAACCTTCCTAAGGCCGTGACCCTTTAATACAGTTCCTCATGTGGTGGTGACCCCCAACCATAAAATTCTTGGTAGCTGCTCTCTACACATGTGTGACTGGTCCGCATAAGTACCTTATGTGTTTTCCCATGGTCTTAGGCGACCCCTGTGAAAGGGTCGTCGGACCCCCAAAGGGCTCGCGAACCACTGCTTGAAATGATTCACCACGTCATTATTTTTTGAGAGTCCATTTTCCTGGGAACTGTCTTGCTGAAATATGTAACACTATAAAATTCTGTTTTTCCTGAGTAATATCACATATTATGTTTAAATAATATATTTTCCACAAAGAACCTCAAAGCACCTCATGAGAAATTTATTTTCCTTCCTTTTATAAAAAAAAAGTCAGGTAGCGAGTAAGACAGAGGCTGGCAGAGAATTCCAAATCTTACCTCTGGCCTACTTGCACAGCCAAGCCAAGCAAGTAATAATGAAAAGGCTGTTGCCATATTTCTAACTATTAGCTTTTTATCCCAATCAGCTAGGTAGGAAGACCTGTTTTCCTTCTTGTGACACCTTCCAAATACATGTAACCCCGTAAGTTTTGCATGAGGAGAATATGTAACATGTATTTAATATTAAAACAAAGCAAAATACAATCATTGTTACTACTTCCCTGGCACAGGGGGAGTATTTTTAGAAAATAACTACTCCATTTCTTTTGCAATGCTTTCAAGTAAATTAAATTAAAACTTAATTAAATACATGTGATTCTGTCTATAATATTGTTTTCCTCTTGCAATTGGAATTAACATTTTCTTGCTGTCACAGAAACTGGATATATTTATATCTATATTTATATTCATATAAATTATTGATGATTGTTGAACTTACTCCTTTTATCTTCTGGTGAGTAACCTTGAAAAAGTTGATAAACTTTTCAATTATGAGCATTTGTGTCTACCTGGATTCTTTCTATAACAGTACTCTTAAAAGGGCCACAAGTGCTACTTTTTATTAACATTTAAAGTATAAATGTTAGAAAATGTAACAGAAAGTCATGTAAGTAACTGAAAATTAAAGGAGAAAATATAACAAAATTTAAAATAGATACAGAATAATTTATTCACTAAGTCATCATTTGGTCCCTGACTCTTGAGATGCAAGAGACAACTCTAATTTAGAGAATGCAGAGAGTTAATCTAAAACAAATATTCAAAACCGTGTTGATGCAATTAGACACCATTGTAAGTAAGTATGCCCAATGATTGTTATGTATCTCAACTTCAGAAGGTAGTACTATTGAACATTGGTATAATGCATCTTTGGTTCTGCTGATTTTATCTAAGTTTTTTAAATACATAAAAGGTTGTTTTTATACATTATTAATTATCTTTCTTTAAAAACAGAGTTCATAAATATTAATGAAATACACAGATAAAATATATTTGAAATTATAAAAACAGTGTAGTATTATTTTATTTGTAAAATTCATGCCACTATGCTAAATACTGTATTAATGTGCTGGCATAATAGAAACTATAGTTACATTGATTTGGGTCCTAAATAACACATAAATATTGTGAAAATAATAATACTAGAATAGTATGATCCTTTTTATATTAATATTTATAACGTTTAAAATAATTTATTTCAACAAGGTCCCATTGTAGTATATGAGGAGATTATGTCATAAATAAAGGACAAAAATTCAGAAATAAACCTTAGGAGGACAATTGGTTCTGCTAATAAAAATGAATTATGATATAAAACCTCTTTTGTTCTTGCACAAAAATGGAAAGTCATAATGCATGAAATTATCTCAGATTTTCTTTCTCTTTCCTAGGTTTTGTTCAAGATAAAATTTAAAGCATTTCTTACAGAACAAAGTCAAGTACCTCAAATTGGACGATGGTGTTCTCATTCACGTTGAGGTCACGAGTGGTAATGGAATGCTCACCAACTTCATTTGAAACAAACACCATAGCTGAATCTTCCTCTCTGTCATACAGAAAAACAAGAAACTCATTTAGGCAAAAGTTCATCATGATTAGTATAGGGAAGTGGTTTTATTTTTAGCTTTTCTGAATTAACTACTTACGGTGCTCCCTTTGAAGAATATGGGCAATAAAGACCAATGTTACCACCAGGATAGAAAAACCAATTGTCTTCTCTGGGCCCAAAGTCAAATGTATCCAAAAGTATCACAGGGTTGTTTAAATTATTTCCATCAATAATGAAGTCATCAACAATCCAGATTTCTTCTTTCTTACCTAAGGCATTTTTGGATAAAGCAAGTTTTTCCATGGTGAAAATCAGATGGACATTTTAAGGAACTCACTGACAACAGGTTTAACATATGCCTCTAGACAAAGAAATGCAAACTACATAACAGCATATTTACAGTGATTAAAGTGTGAAACAAATTACACTTTCAATCATATTAAATTGACATAGCTTTCTTCCCTTTTCTTGTTTTGGAAGTTGTTGGGAAAAACAATAAAGAAAAATCAGGTAAGCATTCGAAACGTAACATGAAGATAATGTCCTCTGGATTGTGAAACTGCTTGCATTTCTTTTTGGACATTTTATGATTATAAAAGATTATTATTTCTGTTCACAGAAAGTTAAAAGTATTTATTTTTGACTTATTAGTTATAAAGGAAATACTCAGGTTGAATGTTAGAGATGGCAGTACATTTTTATTACCTATTTCTGTGTTACCTCTGCAAAGAATCTGCTTAATATGACATCTCCATGCTTGCATAGGCCATTAAAGACATAATTTGATGGAGTCTAGTCTTTTAAATTAGCAGTTAATAGAAATACAGGATGCAATAAAACATTACAAATTTGTAAAATTATTTTCTTTAACCATTTGAAAATGCTATTAAATTATTCATTGACTTGAATTTATCAACTGAAATGAGTGTACGTGATAGGAATATTCTATCTATTTAAGACACTACCTGCTTGGTGTAAGTCTCTTTCACTTTGTCATGGCAGTAATGAAATGCCACACTCAGAAGAACTCTGTATTCCTAAGTGAATTCAGCAAAAATGTAGTTATAATTGATGAGTGCCTACTGGTAATGCTGGATTATTTTTTAAAAAACCTTAGATTTGTGACAAGATTCAGCTTTATTTACACCATCAAGAGAGTATATGAGTCAAGTATGAAGAGGAGATAAAGATGTATAAAGTTAACTATTAATTGAGAATCCTCAAAAGTGAAGCACGTAAAATGTGTGTGATAACTACCTAAGCTGCCCAGCTGATAAACACAAACCTCCCCCCACACCTTCGAAAGCAACACGGCACAGTCATTGTGATCACAGGACAACACGTGCATTTTTACCATTATTATAAGGCTGCCAAAGTCTGACCCTTGTAGCGTTGGTTTGGGCAGCGTATGGCAAGGGGACATTAATGAAAAGTATGTTGGTCGTTTGAGGGAAGTAGAATTCATCCATCAGGTGCCAAGTGATCCCCCCATTGATGGAGAATTGTAATAGAATAGAGTGAGACCTCTCTGGGGTACCTAGGAAGAAGATAACACAGGCATAAAATGTATTGTGATAAAAATGGGGAAACAGTATGTTTTTAGACTATTCTTTCAGCATCAATGCATAAACTGACTTCATTCACATCGAGGCTTTATAGTTAAAATGCTTCAAAGGCAACTTAAAGTGATGACAAGTTGGATTTTCTGTATGAATACTTGTATATCTAAAAAAACACACCAAATCTTGGACTTTCATACAATGTATCTGCCTCTCTTTCTCAGATATGAACCTTTCTGTGTTTCATTTAGGCAATATTACATAAAAATTTTTGACCCTACAGACATCACAACTTTACAAAGGATCAAACATTTAAGTCTCAGATTACAAATAAAAATCTATTTGAAAATTTATTATATCTAATGTCATTATTTGTCAAGGAAATTAGTTAATATAAACTAGCAGAATGACGAAGAGTTGGCTTTTTTTGAATTCACATCTGTGAAAGAAAATCCAAAATTTTCAGAAGTTAAAAATTTTTAATTTTAAAATTCTTACAAAAAAGCAGTCATAGAAAAAAAACTCAGGGATATGATGATGAACTTAACAATGATAGAATGAATATGATTACTACTGCTTTATGAAATTATTATAAAATCAGCAGTTATCTTACCCTTACGATAAAATGAATTTATATTATAGAAGAACATACGTGAATATTGGTTTGTGCATGTACTCAAATTTATGTGAGCGCTTCCATATAATAATATTTATGAACCTCAAATCCATTATTTCTTTGTGGAGGAGGAATTGTGCATGGAGAATCTTCCTGAAATAGTGAATTCATACCCATAGAAGAGACTTACCTTTTGCTATAAATCTAAGGGAAAACTGGACATACATGGTATTGGTACAGTCTAGATCTCTTGAAATAAGAACCCGTAGTCCTTCCTGAAAACAAAAATATGTATGTTAAGAAATTTAATTTGAAAAATTGCTTTCCTTTGATTTTATACAGCTAACTTGCATTGGCTGAATACCAGATACGTACATGTAATTATTAAGAAGCCATATTGGCTCCAGTTTAAAAGAAAAAATGGATAATTTCCCCTTGCTTTCATTTCCTATGGCTGAATGACACAATTTCATTGTCTCTACTCTACATCACACTTTGCTATGACTTTCATAAAAAGCAGTGCAAAAATGACAGCATTACATATCTACAGGCCTTTTAAAAAAATAGCCTCCTTCGATCACAGCAGGATATGCAAGGAGTAATGAGGAAACAGATGGAAAAATGTGCTAAGTGATCCTTCTGGAAGCTGGGAACTAATAGGTCACTTTTTCAGGGTTCCAAGGAGTCTTAGGAACTTGCTCCTCCCTTTGCACAGTCTGACAGCCTCAGGAGTCTGCCATTCAGGCTGACACGACACCCTCCAGCTGGTCACGTTAAACAAGGGAGAACTAAGCAAGTCCTCATGCCGAGGCTGTAACACTCATGCAGAGAAGCTAAGGAAGGAGGAAAATGATCACATTAGCTTTAGTAATTTTTTCTGCTAATTAACTATTTCTGGTTGCCTGGTAATTAGGGCTCCATAGCTTGTTTTCTCCATGTGTACACAGGATTGTAGTGATAGCCAGTAGAGCAGAATTTCACTAGGTAGGTGTCCTAAGGTCCAAATGGGCCTTTTAGTTTCTCAGCTGTGACTTCTGAATGGAGTGACTCTTCGGTGGTAGAGGGCTGCGTGAACTCTGCTAACTAACTTCTTAATTATCAATGAACAAATACCAAATACCACAAGTAATTTTAGCTAGCAAAACAAATTCTTCCTCTTCTTCATTGCGTTTATTATAGAGCACATTCCTGAATAGCTGAAAAATTATAAATAGAACTAGTTTCATAGTAGCAACCATATAGTGAGTGTATCTATAACCTGCTGTGTTCTAAAATCAACACTTTACTCACTTAAAGCACCTGGCACTCCTAAGGGAAACACACTGCTACCTTCCTACTGCAGGTAAGAAAACTGACACTCAGAGCGACAGTAACGTGATGAAGATTACGTAGTTTATAAGTAATGATGGCAGGATTCAAACCCACACATATCAGGTTCTGAAGTTTACCCTCCATACTTTATGTGATACCAGCATTTTGTTTGGTAAGTCATCTTTTGGTGTTGGGAGAAGAAATTCAGATGTTCTATTTAGAATTTGAGAATTGTTTGATATTGAATGAGAAAGCAATCACATTTAAACCCATCCCTGAACTTCACAAAGCATAGATTTAAACTTTGGGATTGAACATTATCACGTAAAAGTCTTCTATTTCCCATCTTTCTTTCTCTTTTATCCTGCTAACTGCTCAGTCCATGACACCTAATCAAGCTTATTCTTCATGTCTCAATGCATTGTACTCTCTCCCAGACACGTACAAACACTAAACCTTGGACGTTTTTACAGCTTGATGCCATGTGAAAGTTGAGCTTATGGGGAAAGGTGGCTTCTTCAGCTTGTAATAAACGTTTTGAGGTGAGTATTGATAGACCCAGCTAATAAACATTCCTTGCTAATATCAAGATAAAATAATATGAGATTACTCTTCCCTCTTTATTATGGAATGTAAGTATAAGTTATTCCATAGAAGGACCCATTTTAGATTGCATCTTGTAGGAACAATTTTGTTAAAAATGGGCATGATTTGTAACATGAAAGTATCTTTCTTTTATATGTGAAATATTTGTTTATATTTCAGCACTTGAAACTGTTAACTATATGGAGAATATGTCAAGCCCTGCTTGATATATTCTAGTTCATAGAGATATGTTTCTTTTCTCATTCTTTTTCTAGGTTCAGTAATCCATTTGTGCTAAATGTGAGCAATGCTTCTGTATCCAACAAGCTATTTTAACAGCTGACAGTACTTCTGAATCTATAAACATTAAAAAGAGATTATCATTTTCTTTTTCATGAAAGAACGCCTTTCTAGGTCAAACTACAACCTATTGAATGGCACATGGAGAGCCCTCTCTACATCTTGCAGAGCTGATAGATACTATGTCTAATGTTATAATGCTTGGCTGCTCTTGCATTTGGAAGGCTAAAAGGAAAATATAAAAGACTGTGTGTTTTCCTCCTTAATAGGATCTAGGGACCAGGTAAATTCTACTGCTTAAAAATTTATTAGGTACAGATATTTGAATCATGAAAAGTCACAGGACTTCTTCTTTTTGGTCTTGTCAATTCTTCCAAGCAGATCAGAAGTGAGCTAGTGGTAATGAGAGCTGAAGTGAAAAACACCACACACCATACACACACACACACACACACACACACACAGTAGTTTCCATTACTGAAATGTTCCACTCTGAAATATTCTACCTCAATTTCTTTGGTCCCTCAGAACATTTAGGGACTTATAAATCTCTCAGGCCCTTAAGTGTTTTTTTTCTTTCTATCCAGAACTTTAGAAGAATTCTGAATTCAAACAAGGATTAAAGGCAGCATCTATTAACTATAATTGAAAAAGTTCCAGGGTGTCTAATTTTCTAAGTGTTAGGTGTTAATTATTAAGGTTGTACAGAAACACATGCAGAGTTTTGTTAAAGATTTCATTTGCACACCTAGATTAGCTGATTTGCCCATGCTGGGAAAGACAGGATATAGCATGTATTCACATACGAAGATGTGCCAGTTTAACAGAGTTTCACCCAACTACTTGATATCTCTTCGAACCAGACGCCTAGGTTGAAATAAAAAAATATATACTAATAATGTTTGAGAATGCTATTTAACTTGACTTAAATGTTTGGTTTACTTAAAGTCACCAAACAACTCTATTGGCAGGAGGAAAAGAAAAAGCAAAGAGCTTCTTTAAAATTATTTTAAAATATTCCAAGTTAACTATTTAATAACACATAAAATGGTACATTCTGGAAGTCAAGATTATAGAAATTGCATATGTATAATTTAAAATCTGTAATTCAAGCAGAAGGTAAAGAAATCTGAGGAAAAAGCACAGGAAAAATTTTATGCCTAAGTAATCAGAAAAATGCACTGAACAGTAGAGGAAACATGGTTTGGACTATAAGACAATAACTATGTATAAAAGACTATGCCATCAGAAACGAATCTGTGTGGAAAAGTGAATGAAGAAAGGAATTTCAGTAGTAGTATAGAGAAGTAGAATCTTATCTGACCCCTTTAAAAATGAGGGACGTTCCAGATTTGATGGTTTCACCATTCAGATTTCCCCTCTCTGCACCATACACTTCAGGCCAAAGGTCAGGATGTAGGTTCCCATTGAAATCATCTTTAAGAATTGAGGGCAGAGGAATGGTAGGAACACAGTAAGCCCCACCAAAGCCCCGGTCACACCTAAGAAAAAACAAATGGGTGGAGTGAAGGCATTATTTGTCCTGAGTTTAAGATACCACTTGTAGTTTTGCATACAAAAAAAGAACCTGCCAATTTTATTAACTTACACACAGCGTCCAGTGTCACAAATCCCTCGTCCTGAGCACATCCAGGGGCACCCTGAAGCTAGCACAACATTATCAATAGCCCAGGAGTCGGCTCCCACAGTGTAGTTGGCCTGAATCCATCTGAACCTGGTCCTAGGAGATCTATCCAAAGAAAACACACTTGGTTTGACAAGAGACCTTGAAAGCATGAGAGTATTTATTTTAATTCTCCTTTTGCTTTAAAGCACCCTCCTCCAGATTCTAGTTTCCTTTTCTTTTAGACACTTGGTTATTGTACCAAGTATTGGATGCTCTTTTCTATTATCCTACAAAAGTGAAAAACATGCTTATTTATTTATTATTTTTTATATGAGGAAAAAATAAATATTTATTGTAAGCCGAAGAGCATTCAGGGGTATGTGCTACCATGGTTAAACTAGTATTCTTTCTTTTTTTAATTTTTTTATTGTTAAATTTACTGGGGTGACATTGGTTAGTAAAAATTACATAGGTTCCAGGTGTACAATTCTACAGTGCATCATCTATGTGTTGTATTATGTGTTCATCACCCAAAATTAGTTCTCTTTCTATCACTATGTATTTGAGTCCCTGCCCCTTCTCCCCTACCCCTCTCCCCTTACCCTAGGCAACCACTAAACTATTGACTGTGTCTATGAATTTTTGTTCCTTTGCTGCTTTCAATTTTATGTTCCACGCATGAGTGGAATCATGTAGTTCACGATGTTTTCTGTCTGGCTTATTTCACTTAGCATGATGATCTCCAGGTCCATCCACGTTGTTATAAATGGCCCTATTTCACCTTTTCTTATGGCTCAGTAGTGTTCCATTGTGTAAATGTACCACAGCTTCTTTATCCAGTTGTCTATCAGAGGATAATTTGGCTGTTTCCATGACTTGGCCACCGTGAACAATGCTGTGATGATCATTGGGGTACATATATTTTTGTGGACTGAGGTTTTCAAGTTTTTTGGGTCCAACCTATTCTTAGTTTTTTAAAGGAACCACCATATTGTCCTCCATAGTGATTGTACCATTTTGCACTCCCACCAGCAGTGTACCAGAGTTCCTTTTTCTCCACATCCTCTCCAGCACTTGTTATTCCTTGTCTTGTTGATAATAGCCTTTCTAACAGGTGTGAGGTGATATCTCATTATAGTTTTTATTTGCATTTCCCTGAGAGTAAAGTTGAGCATTTTATCATGTAACGACTACTTTTATGTCTTCATGGGTGAAGTGTCTGTTTAGGTCCTCTACCCATCTTTTAATTGGATTCTTTGAAAAAACATGCTTTATAAATATTTGACCATTTCTTTCTTTCAAGAGTCTCTGAACATATGTGAGACGTGAAAATTATTTTGAACTATCAATTTATTGTGTTTGAGCTCCATGCAGAATTTTAATTCTTGCTTTCAGGCTTTCACCGCTATTCAGTACTGGGAAGGAGATTGAGGATGACAAACACGAGGAAAAGTTGGAATCTCACAAAGTTCTTGCCATGATGTCCCTGTTCTATTGTTCCTAAACGGTTTCTGATAGAAAATGGAAGCCCTATTGAACTTCTGTCTCTATATTGGTCCCTAAAGGTGAGTAATACAATCATGCAATGCACTTCCATATCTTCTATTATATTTATAATCAGTTATTTGCAATATACTTCAGAAGACCACTTTACCCAGAAATAGAGGCAGCCTTACCAAACAGCAGTAGCTGTCCCTCATTTAGGAACAGATTATATAGCAGAAGTCCATTAGTCAGTTATTTGGAACATGGATCACAGTCCACTTGAAGTAAGATTTCTATAGTAACCTTTCAAGTGCTGTTGTTTCCCCTACGAAGTTCTCTTCCATTGAAACACAGCTGCCAGCAGGGTGGCTCTAAAACTGAAATCTAATCACATCACCACGCTGCTTACCATACTTCCAATGGTCCCCCAACACATGCAATGTTAAGGTCACATTGCTTAAGATGACACACGTGATTCCGTTGCCTTATCTTTCCCTATTTCTTGCCTCACAATTATATTCCGACAGCACTGAATCCTTGAATTTCACCATGGACTCATGCTTTTTATGGTCTCTGGGATTTTGTTTTGGCTTATAACAGCACAAATGCCCTCCCACGAGACCTCTTTGCTTGAGCAAGTTCTACTCACTTATTTAGACTCAGCCGAGACATTAGCTCCTGCTGGAAGCTCCCTCTATGTTCCCCAAACTGAGTTAGGTAGTATCCACGTTTCAATAATATCCCTGAGGATTACCTCTGTTATCATGTTACATGATAAACAATTGCTTAGATGTCTGTTATACTAAATAATATATTTGAACCCTGATATCAGCTTACTTGTTTTGTATCAGAGTTCTAAAACACAACAGATATTCAATAAATGTTTGTTGAATAAAAGTAAACAGTAAATAAACTACAAGGAAGCATTCTTTACAACTCTGGGAGTCCATAGGAAACTATTTTAGGTTAAATACTAAAATCTTTTAGTTTCCTGCATTTTTTTCCTGCCACTGGTTGTGCATTTCTCAATCAGAATTGAACAAGGTAAACAGAAATCACTGTAAGTATTTAACACTGAGGATTTAACACAAGGAATTTGATGTACAGTTAGTGGCAGCACTGAGAAGTCAGTGAGGAAACCAAAATTTAGCAAAGCTAGGAGGCCACTACAAGTCCAAAGCTGGATGGACACAGGGAAGAGACATTGTTGCAAGTGCCCAGGGGATAGGGTCATGTGAAGGGCCATCTGGGAGGAGCTAAAGCTACCAAAGGTGGCCAAGATGCACTTCAAGCCAAAAGGGAGGAGGAGGAACACCTTGGTTTATCTTTATTTCTACCCTCCAACTTCTCAGCAGTGTCTACCACTGTCTAAATCTATCAGGAAGTAAGCAGATTCAGGAGACTAGCAAAAGCAACCTCAGAGGCGAACCTGCTTGCAATTCAGAACAGAGCTATGGAGGGGTGATGCAGGGGTCTGGAGAGAGCCATCCCCGGTGGCACAATCTCTAACCAGCCAGCACAGTTTACCTTAGTTCCTAGAAAGTTCCTAAAATATTCAAATGCCCAAACCACAAAAGTGGGAGCCTGCTATAAGCCCTAATGCAACTCTTGAATATGATTTGAAATACTGGAAAGGGGAAGAAAATATATTAATAAAACAACAATAACAACAAAAAATAGAGCATTCTCTTCCATATGTGATAATTTCACATACTACTTGTGAATAAATATCCGTCTGGTTATTGGGAGGATACTTAGTTTAAAAAAGGAATCTGGTGGACAGCCTTCATGTTGCTGAAGAACAGAAAAGTTTAGCCTTGTAAAACTTTGGGAGCTCCTAGTCACATTTAAAAATTGCAACCCAAAGCACCTTGCACTTCTTTTTTCCTGGCACATTCTGTGCATTATCATCACGTGAAGGTAAGAGAATTGCCAAGTGGAACCACAGTTATTTTCAAATTAGGTGACAGAAACTTAAAGTTCTGACATGTAGCCAAATGACAGTTCTCACATGGTAGAGAGTGGAAGGTAGACAGTGATCCGCTTCCAATTCTGGAATCTTTCTGAGGTGTAAATTGAACTTTCTGTGTAGTGCAGACAGCCAATGGTTGGAGGAACACACTCTTCGGTGACAAGATGCCAGTCCCTGCCGTTGTTCAGAGAATACTGGAGCTGCACACTGTGGGAGTTGCTGAAAGGCTTGCTACAGCCCATGCTCATTTCAAACTGCAGGAAGGTCGATGCTGTGATGTGAAAGTCCCAGGTCTCAGCATAACGAGGTTTTCCTACAATTAAAAATAATAAAAAAGATGAAATGGTAGTGCATAATTGTGCTTTCTTTTCTTATTTGGTATTTGTGTTTTTCTTGGACATTTTCAGTAGCAAACAAAAATGAGGTTTTATCTTTAGTGCCTCACGTAGGCTTTGATTTTTCATCTCTTTTATTTGGTTAGCACAGACTTGGAGATATGGAAGGCTGTGAACTTGAAAAACTTTACTGCCTTCAGAAGGGTTAATTAACACAGTCTTAAGTCTGTAATTCTGCAAATTATGAAACATGGGAATGTCTTCAGATAAGTATTTTTTATTCTTTTAAGAAACCTTAGTCATCTTATACATACTAAGTATAAGACAGTTTCAGTGAAAACTATCTCTGGGTTCACCAAATTATATTAAAGGACAACACAACTTTTTAATTCTTTTTCTTTCCAAGAGCCTTCCTCACACAGGCAGTTATGCACACAGTTTTGCATTTCAGAATCTCCTCTTGGGTTTTTGTTAATTTAGTCCTCTAGTAATTAAATATTCTCTCTTTATCTGGTGAAAATATATACCTATATTTTCAGTGAATATCAAAGCAGTATCCATGGAGAGACAGTCAATGTCGACTTGACCTCCTTGGATTCGATACCAGTTGGCTTGTAAATCTATAGAGCCATCAAATTTGTCTTGAAACCCAGTTTGAGAGCTGTCATTCATTCCTATAAGGACATCATCCAAGGCCCACTGGGCTGAATGCTTCCCTGAAATCAGATGAATGCAGGCAGTTAGACAAGTCTCATTATATATAATATAAATACCTTTATGACCATGATTTTAAATTAAATTGTCTACAAGTTGAAAGCAAAGTAAGATACATACAATACAATGTGACTTTAACTATATGACCTAAACACTACTAGGAAAATCGGGGTGAGCAGTAACTTGCCATGTTGGGGTTGCCACCATCGAAACGCCGTTGCAAGTGTCTTTGCCTCTCGTGGCAAGTCAATGGAAATGATCTGTGGTTCCAGAAATGACATGAAGTCCAACTCTCGAAGCAAATGCCAGAGTATTCCATTGTCATTTGAATACTGAACAACAAGCCCTGAGTTAAAAGACATAAATCCAGTTACTTGGACAGCTTTCCTAGAGGCAAAATAGGCAACAAACAGTATTTTTTAAATGGCAAGACTGCAGCAGATACTTCAAATTGCATCTCATAGAATGAGGGCACATTCATCTAACTTCCAAGGAGTGAATTAGTGCACCTGAAGGCTCATCAATTTTGTGACAGTTTCTAATGTATCAACTCACAGGAAATGGAGAAAAAAAATACATAAGCTCTTTTAGAAACCACTCAGCTTTGTATGAGCAATGAGTAGGTTGATAATGGGGACATAAAAATCCACTCCAGATTATGGATTTGAATTTTAGATTCTATCCTGAATATTATAAAATCTCATATCATTATTATATATTCAGAAGAAATATCTCAACCTCCTTAGTACAAAATCAAATAGTGCTCTTTTCTGCAGAAGCATCATGTAGTAAGTAAGATCCAATTTGAAATTTTATTTAGCAGAAGAATCCTTTAATGGCACTTTACACTTTGTCAGATATTGGTCACTGAAATCTGAATGAAACTAAATTATTAAATAGCAAAGCAGTAAAGCTCACTCCCCTCCAGTGTTAGTTCAACCTTTCTTTCTATGTGTCATCCTTTCCCTGCTACCCAATGTCCCTCTGCCTACCACTAAAGTGATGTATGTGATTTAGGGACATGCACATTAAAGTTTAAGGGACCTCATGTGCTACTACTAGTTCTCCCAGGAACATTTTTAGTTTAAATGAGGACACAGGGAAAGGGCAATGTTGAAAGCAAAGGAAAAACTGCTAAGTATGAAATAGTAGGTATCAACAGGAGAATTCTCAAGGCAGCCAGGGGAAATAAAAAACTATAACCTTTAAAGGAAAGCCCATCAGGTTATCATCAGACTTCTCAGCGGAAACTCTACAAGCCAGGAAGGAGTGGAATCAAATATTCAAAATATTAAAAGAGAGAAACTTCTAGGCACTTCTAAACTAGCCTTTAGAAATGAAGGAGGAATAAAGACCCTTTCAGACATATAGAAGCTGAGGGAATACTCTAGCACGAGGCCAGCATTTCAAAAACACTGAAGGAGGCTATTCTACCTGAAACAAAAAATCAAAATAAATGAGGAAGAGTTGGGATAACAAAAAGAAATAAAAAAGGGAGGAAGTAACAGTCATAAGAAATCTTCATATATCAATCAGCACCTTAAATGTAAATGGACTGAACTCACCAACAAAAAGGCAGAGAGTAGCAGACTGGATTGAAAAACAAAGCCCATCCATATGCTGTCTCCAAGAGACACAACCTCAGTCATAGGATAAACATCGACTCAGAGTAAAAGGGTGGAAAACAATATTCCAAGCAAATGGAATTTCAAGGAAAGCAGGAATAGCCATACTTACATCTGATGAAACAGACTTCAGGATAAAAAAGGTAACAAGATACAAAAATGGACAGGTCATAGTCATAAAAGGTACAACAACAAGAAGAAGACATGACACATTAATATATATGGTCCTAATCAGAAAGCACCAAAATTGACAAAGCAACTACGATCAGATCTAAAAGGAGAAATTGACAAAAACACAATTACAGTAAGGGACCTGAACACCCTCTTGACAGCCATGGTCAGCTCATCCAAACAGAAAATAAATAAGGAAATATCAGCTTTAAGTGACACATTACAGCAATTGGACATAATTGACATTTATAGGACACTTCATCCGACAAAACAAGACTATACATTCTTTTTTAGTGCACATGAAACATTCTCAAGGATGGAGTATATCCTGGAACACAAAATGAGCCTCAACAAATTTAAGAAGTCGGCAATTATACCAAGTGTATTCTCAGACCACAAAGCTTTGAAATTAGAGATCAACTGAAAGAAAAAAGCAGAAAAAAAATCACATATACCTGGAGATTAAACAACATGTTATTAAAAAAAAATGACTGGATCAAAGAAGAAATAAAGGAAGAGATTATAAAATACATAAAAACTAATAACAATGAAAAATACAATGTATCAAAATTATTGGGATGCAGTGAAAGTAGCAGTAAGAGGAAAGTTTATATCATTACAGGCCTATCTTAAGAAACAAGAAAAATCACAAGTAAACATCCTAATATTTCATCTTAAAGAACTAGGAAAAAAGAACAGAAAGAAACCAAAGTTAGCAGAAGAAAAGAAATAATAAAAATTAGGAAGAGTTGGGATAAATGAAATTGAGCTAAATGAAACTGAGAAGAGAAAGACAATAGGAAAAATCAATGCAACTAAGAGCTTTGAAGAAATAAATAAAGTTTCCGAACCCCTGGCTATACTAACCAAAGGATGAAAAGAAAGGACACAAAAACTAAAATTAGAAATGAAAGGCGAGAAATTACAACTGATACCATAGAAATACAAAGGATCATAAGCATATATTATGAAGGACTCTATGCCAGCAAATTTAACAACCTTGAAGAAACATACAAGTTTCTAGAAACGTATAGTGACCTAGACTGAACCAAGAACTAGATAATCTCAATAGACCAAACAGTAATAAAGAAATTTAAACAAAACCTCCCCAAAGGCAAAAGCCCCAGACCAGATGGTCTCACCAATGAGTTTTATCAAGTAATCAAAGAAGAATTAATACCTATCCTCTACAGACTCTTCCAAAATACTGAAGATGAGGCAATACTTCCCAACTCATTCTCTGAGGCCAACATTACCCTACTACCAAAACCTGGTAAGAATAACACAAAAAACAAAAACTATAGGCCATTATCTGATGAACATAGATGCAAAAATCCTAAACAAAATACTGGTAAATAAAATACAACAATGTATCAAAAAGATTATACATCACAATCAAGTGGGAATTATCCCAGGGGCACAAGGATGGTTCAACATGTGCAAATCAATCAATGAGATATACCACACAAACAAAATAAAAGATAAAAACCATATGGTCATATCAACTGATGCAGAAAAATTATTTGACGAGATATAATATCCATTTATGATCAAAACACTAAATAAAATGGGTATAAAAGGAAAGTACCTCAACATCACAAAGGCCATATGTGACAAACCCTCAGCTAATATCATACTGAATGGGGAAAAACTGAAGTCCATTCCCCTAAAATCAAGAACAAGACAGGGATGTCCCTGTCATCACTGCTATTCAATATAGTATTGGAAGTCCTAGCCAGAGCAATCAGGCAAGAGAAAGAATAAAAGGTATCCAAATTGGGAAAGAAGGAGTCAAACTGTCACTATTTGCAGATGACAGGATCCTTTAAATAGAAAATTCCAAAGACTCCACCAAGAAACTATTAGAAGCAATAAATGAATACAGTGAAGTTGCAGGATATAAGATCAATGTACAAAAAGCAATTGCATTTCTATATACAAGCAATGAAACTTTAGAAAAAGTAATGAGAGAATCGATACCTTTTGTGATTGCAACAATAAGAATAAAATACTTTGGAATTAATAGAGAATGTGACAGACCTATACACTGAAAACTATAAGACACTATTAGAAGAATTTGAAGAGGACAGAAAGAAATGGAGAGGTATTCCATGTCATGGATAGGAAGACTTAACATTGTTAAAATGGCCATATTACCCAAAGCAATGAACAGATTTAATTCATTTTCCAGCAAAATCCCACAAACATTCTTTCACGAAATAGATACAAAAATGATCAGATTTTCATGGAACTACAAAAGGCCTTGAATAACCAAAGCAATACTACATGAAAAAAATTAAATAAGGCTGGTGGTGTCATGCTCCCCAATTTCAATTTATACTACACTGCATCAATAATTAAAGCAGCTTGGTATGGGAAAAAAACCACCACCACCACAACAACAAAAAAAACAAAAAAAAACCAAAACAAAAACAAAAACCAGACCAATGGAACAGAATAGAAATTACAGAAATAAATCCACAAATACATGGACAAAGAATTTTTGATAAAGGAGAGAAAAATATATAATGCAGAAAAGAAAACCTCTTTAGTAGATGGTGCTGGGAGAAATAAAAATAAAATATATGCAAAAGAATAAATCTGAACTGTGAACTGTCACCATGTACTAAAATTAACTTAAAATGTTTTAAAGGCCTCCACATAAGGCCCAAAACAATAAACGGTATAGAAGAAAACATTGGTACTAAACTCATAGACCTCTAATTCAAGGACTTCGTGAACCTGACCTCAAAGGCAAGGGAAGTAAAAGCAAAAATAAATGAATGGGACTATATCAAACTAAAAAGCTTCTGCAAAGCAAAGGAAACAATCAACAAAGCAAAGAGACAGCCAACGGAATGGGAGAAAATTTTTGCAAACAATGTTATGATAAGGGACCAATATCTAAAATATATAAAGAACTCGTATGACCCAACAACAACCAAAAAACCCCAAACCATCCAATTAAAAAGTGGACAGAAGACCTGAACAAATACTTCTCCCCTGAAGAAATACAAATGGCCTACAGACATATGAAAAAATGCTCATCCTCATTAGCTATCAGGGAAATGCAAATCAAAACCACAATGAGATACCACCTCACACCTGTGAGAATGGCTGTTATCAACAAGACAAGGAATAACAAGTGCTGGAGAGGATGTGGAGAAAAAGGAACTCTGGTACACTGCTGGTGGGAGTGCAAACTGGTACAACCACTGTGGAA
>PVJL010000806.1:0-62751 GCA_004026885.1 Lyroderma lyra
GATTGCTTTGGGCAGAATGGCCATTTTAACAATGTTAAGTCTTCCTATCCATGAACAGGGGATATTTTTCCACCTCTTAAAGTCTGTTCCAATTTCTTTCAAAAGTGTCTTATAGTTTTCTGTGTATAAGTCTGTCACGTTCTTTGTTAAGTTAATTCCCAGGTATTTCATTCTTTTTGTTGTGATAGCAAAAGGAATTAACTCCCTCATTTCTTTTTCTGAGGATTCATTGTTTGTATAAAGGAATGCTGTTGATTTTTGTACATTGATTTTGTGTCCTGCGACTTTACTATACTCTTTAATTGTTTCTAATAGTTTCCTGGTGGAATCTTTGGAATTTTTTATATAAAGGATCATGTCATCGCAAATGGTGACAATTTGACCTCTTCTTTCCCAATTTGGATACCTTTTATTCCTTTCTCTTCTGTGGCTAGAACTTCCAATACTATATTAAATAACAGTGGTGACAAGGGGCATCCCTGTCTTGTTCCTGATTTTAGGGGAATAGGTTTCAGCTTTTGCCCATTCAGTATGATGTTAGCCGAGGGTCTGTTATATATGGCCTTTATTATGTTGAGATACTTTCCTTCTATACCTATTTTATTTGGTGTTTTGATCATAAATGGATGTTGTACCTTGCCAAAAGCTTTTTCTGCATCAATTGAAATGACCATATGGTCTTTATCTTTGATTTTGTTTATGTGGTGTATCACATTGATTGATTTTCGTATGTTGAACCATCCTTGTGCTCCCAGGATGATTCCCACTTGATCATGATGTATGATCTTTTTGATGCATTGTTGTATTCTATTTGCTAATATTTTGTTCAGGAGTTTTGCATCTTTGTTCATCAGAGATATTGATCTATAGTTTTCTTTTTTTGTGTTGTCTTTGCCAGGCTTTGGTATTAGAATAATGTTGGCCTCATAGAATGAGTTAGGAAGTATTGCTTCCTCTTCAGTTTTTTGGAAGTGTCTGTGGAGGATAGGCGTTAATTCTTCTTTGAATGCTTGGTAGAACTCGTTGGTGAAACCATCTGGTCCAAGGCTTTTGCCTTTAGGGAGATTATGGATAGTCATTTCAATCTCGTTGCTATTGATTGATCTGTTTAGATTATCCAGTTCTTCTTGGTTCAGTCTTGGTAGGCTATAAGTTTCTAGAAACTTGTCCATTTCTTCTAGGTTGTTAAATTTTGTAGCATAAAGTCCTTCATAATAATTTTCTTATAATCCTTTGTATTTCTGTAGTATCAGTGGTAATTTCTCCCCTTTCATTTCTAATTTTGCATATTTGTGTCCTTTCCTTTCGTCCTTTGATTAGTCTAGCCAGGGGTTTGTCAATTTTGTTGACTTTCTCAAAGAACCAGCTCTTTGTTATATTAATTTTTTCTATTGTCCTTCTGTTCTCTAATTGGTTTAGCTCTGCTTTAATTTTTATTATTTCTTTCCTTCTGCTGACTTTGGGTTTTGTCTGCTCTTTTTTTTTCTAGTTCTTTAAGATGGGATGCTAAGGTGTTTGCTTGTGATTTTTCTTGTTTCTTAAGATAGGCCTGTAATGATATAAATTTCCCTCTTATTACCGCTTTCGCTGTGTCCCAATAATTCTGATACGTTGTATTTTCATTGTCATTAGTTTCTATATATTTTTTAATCTCATCTTTTATTTGTTCTTTTATCCAGTCCTTTTTTAATAAGGTGTTGTTTAATCTCCATGTATATGTGGTTTTTTCTGCTTTCCTTTTACTGTTGATCTCCAGCTTCAAAGCTTTGTGGTCTGAGAATACACTTGGTATGATTTCGATCTTAATGAATTTGCTGAGGCTACTTTTGTGTCCCAGCATGTTGTCTATCCTTGAGATTGTCCCATACGCACTAGCAAAGAAGGTGTAGTCTCTTTTTGCTGGTTGAAGTGTCCTGTAAATGTCAATTATGTCCAATTGCTGTAATGTGTCATTTAGAACTGTTATTTCCTTATTTATTTTCTGTTTGGATGATCTGTCCATGGCTGTTAGCGAGGTGTTTAAGTCTCCCACTATGATTGTGTATTCATCAGTTTCTCCTTTCAAGTCTGTTAGTAGTTTCTTTGTATATTTTGGTGCATCCTGGTTAGGAGCATATATGTTGATTAGTGTCAACTCTTCTTGTTGTTGCATTGTGCCTTTTATCATTATGTAATGTCCATCTTTCTCTTTTACTATCTTTTTTAACTTGAAGTTTATTTCATCAGATATCAGTATGGCCACTCCTGCTTTTCTCTGGTTACCATTTGCTTGGAGTATTGTATCCCATCCTTTCACTCTGAGTCTGTGTTTGTCCTTATGACTGAGGTGTGTTTCTTGGAGACAGCATATGGATGGGTTCTGTTTTTTATTTATTTTTTTTATTTTTTAAATTTTTTAATTTTTTTAATTTTTTTTGCTTTTTGGTATGTGGGTAGCTCCCTGACTGGGAATCGAACCCAGGTCGCAGCGCTGACAGCGCCAGTGCCGAAGCCTTAAGCCACTACACCATCAGGGAACTCCTGGGTTCTGTTTTTTAATCCAGTCTGCTACTCTGTGTCTTTTTATTGGTGAGTTCAGTCCATTAACATTTAGAGTGATGATCGATATGTGAGGATTTCCTGTGGCCATTACTTAGTTCTTTCTTTGTTTTTGTTTGTTTGTTTATTTGTTTTTGTTTCTTTCTTGTTGCCCCAACATTGTTTCATTTTTCTTCATGTTTTGTTTCAGGTCAAAGAGCCTCCTTCAGTATTTCTTGGAGTGCTGGCCTCGTGCTGGCAAATTCCCTCAGCTTCTGTGTGTCTGAGAAGGTCTTTATTCCACCTTCATATTTGAAAGATAATTTTGCTGGATAATTTATTCTTAGCTGGAAGTTCCTCTCTTTTAAATTTTTGAATATTGGATTCCACTCTCTCCTGGCTTGCAGAGTTTCTGCTGAGAAATCTGATGCCAGCCTGATGGGTTTTCCTCTAAAGGTTATAGTTCTTTTTCCCCTGACTGCCTTGAGAATTGTCTCTTTGTCTTTAGTTTTGGACATCTTTAGTACCATGTGTCTTGGAGAAGATCTGTTAGGGTCCAGGTATCTAGGGGACCTGTTTTCTTCTTGAACTTGGGGTTCCAGATCTTTCCATATGTTTGGAAAGTTCTCATCTACGATTTGTTTGAGTATGCTCTCTGTAGATTGCGCTGTCCCCTCTTCTATTCCTATTATCCTGATGTTGTTTTGTCTCATGGAGTTGGATAGTTCTTACAGAGTTCTTTCAATCCTTTTGGTTCTATATTCCCTCTCTTCCTCTTTCTGAGCTGTTTCCATGTTCTGATCTTCAGTATCACTAATTCTTTCCTCCATCTGGTTGGTCCTGTTTCCTATGGCAGTTATTTAATTTCTCACTTCTTTTATCGTATTATTTATTTCTCGCATTTCCGTCTCACTCTTTCTTATATTTTGAATTTCTTTGTTAAATTGTTCTTTTTGTTCACGGAGTTCCTTTTTTATGTCATTTATATCCTTTTTTATGTCGTTTATATCCTTTTTTATGTTATTTATGTCAGCTATGGTGTTCTGTCAGTATGTTTTCTTTTCTCTCACAGCCTTTAGCATGGCTGCTTTAAATTCTGTCACTTAAATCAGACCCTTCCAGGTCTAAGAAGCTGTCTTCTGGATAAATTTCATGTTCTTTCTGAGAAGTTTTAGTTTTTAAGGAATTCATCCTGTCCGCTGGGTTCTTCCTCTTTGACATGAGGACTTTATGTTCAGTGCCCAGATTATTGCTTTTGTGGTGTCTTGCTGTAGGGTCTTGCTGTGGTGTCAAGACACTAGGTGGCACTGGGGGTCAAGTTTTGGGAGAGGGGGTTGTTTATTTCTTGTTTCTGATCTCCTACTGCGTTTGGAGGCTATGCACATATATCCTGGGGAGAGGCTAACAAAAGGCGCTCCAAGGGCGGCTCTGCCTTCTGCCCTTTGCTGGGGAAGCTGGTCTGAGGCTTGTTTCTGCTGACTCGGGTGAATGCTATCAAATCAGTCTTTCTTCCTAGCCCTGATTCAGCATCTGGCTGTCTACGGGCTCACACTGCTTTCACAACCCTGGGGGTGCACGAGGAAGTGCACGCTCCATAAGTCCAAAGCTGTGGGCCTGGCCTGAGACAGCAGGGTCGCCTTTGCAGCGGGCTGGGAACAGGAACTGCAGCCCTGTGTAGGTCTCCAGGGGGCCTAGAGCTGGGGTGTCATCTTTGCAATTCAGAGTCCTCGCTCAGCCCTTCTACCACTCAAAAGTTCCAGAGGCTGGCTCCCAAACTTCATCCCCAGCATGCAGCTCCAAAGCCCAGCTCCCCTGTGGTCTCTCCCCTCCCACGAACTGCGCCACTCCAAATAGTCAGCAGTGATTGTGTCCTGTTGCAGTCTCTGCTCCCTTCCCTCTCCCCCACTCGCCCCCTTCTCTCCAACCTTCAGTTGTTTACTTGCGATTTGTGGATTTCTCAACAGCTGTTTTGTCACTCAGGGTCCTCTTTGTTGGCTCCTGGGCGGCCGTTCAATTGTGTTTTCTGGGAGAGGCTTTAGGGACCTCCTCACCAGTCACCATCTTGCCTTCTTCTCCCGGGACACATTTTCTTTTTCCTAGATTATGCTCAGTCTCAAAAAGTAATGCTTCTGGTACATGCTTCTACTATTGCACCTTCACAGCATCTTGCAGAAGTTTCTTTTCTTGTTTCTCTCCACTGCTGGACAGTATGTTTCTCCAAGACAGAAACCAGAGGATATTTGACTTTGAATTTCTCTTGCTCAACACAGTGCCCAACACTGTGGCTCAGGGAGGGAGGAGGGAGGAAGAAGAAGGCAGCGGGTGGGCATTCAGGACCTCGTTTGGTCTGTGTGTACACTCATGTGTTTACACAGCCGGCCTTCGGAGACCGTGGGTTTGAAGTGCGCAGGCCCGCTTATTCGTGCATTTTCTTCAATTGATACAGTTGAACTTTTATAAAGAATAGTTGCAAACATTAAAATTGGCCCTTATCCCAACCTTCATCCTTAAAGTGGCCTTTTTTTTTTTTTTTAAACCTGGAATAATTGCTTTGGACTCAAACTATTAATTTTATGATGGCATTAATAGAGTCTGCCAAATTGCCAACTTTCCAGATTTATACAACCTTTGAAATAATTTGATTATTTAATAACTTAATGCCTTAAGTATTCAGTAATTTTCTTCTTATTGATATCGCCAAAGTTTATGTTCTTGACCTGAACAATTAGTTCTCAACAATGCTGCTTTGAAAGAATGATGAACATTTGAGTTGAAATGATAGCCCCCTTATTCTTTAATGTTCTACCTACTTTACACTACAGTATGGTAGCTTGGATAGCTACTTAACTGTAGTCAAGCTGCCTAATTTCTTTATGCCTCAGTTTTCTTATCTGCAAAATTAAGTTCCATCACTCATCTCACAAGATTGTTGCCAGGATTAAATGCAGTATGACATGTATTATGCATAGCACAGTTCTCATGGGCACTTAGTAATTGATAGAATCCTTATAATTTCTCCTCTTAATATAAGTGTTCTTCATAGGTCTCATCTTTGTACTTTCCTCTCCTTACACCAGTAGTTCTTAACCCTTTGTTGGGTCTTGCCCTCCTTTCAGAATCTGACATAAGTAATGACCCCTCTTACCAGAAGAACACACCTGTCAAACTTTACCTGCAGTTTCGGAACTTTATAGACCTCATTGAAGCTCGTCTGTGAACCAGGTTAAGAATCTTTTCAATACATCTTCTCCTTGGCAGACTATGCAGTTTCCTGGCTTTAATTCTCATCTCATCTCAGATGGCTCCTAAATCCATTTCTCTCTCCTGTGAACTTCTCTGTGCTGGACATATTTATCAAGGTTATCTTTATGTAATAGAGACTTAATAAGTGACTGGAGGGATAAATCACACATTTTAATTAATTGATTTTATAAGCCAAATGAACTTCATGACACTGGGTGGCTAGACATAGAGATCTGTGCTCACTGTAAACTACAGCTAATAAAGGTGAGATACTGATTAAGGCACACTTGTCCAATTTCCTGTGGTATCCATTGAAGCTTACTTGTGGAAAGGGTCTGAGCACAAATTCTAGCCAGGAAATCAGTTTCTAAGAAACCCCCAAATATGGTAACTTCTTTCAGATTGCAGGTTATATCCAAAATGTGTAATCCATGTAAAAGTTTACTGTTTCACTTTTAGTTAGTATTATCGTGGCCGTCTGTGTGTTATTAGACCCTAGTGCTTTCATCTCTTCGACTCCCCACAGTTTTAGTTAGAAACTCTAACAGTTGCAGGGAACAGAAACTCGATTAAAGGGGAAAAAGTGTTAGTAGCCCAAGTAATTGAATAATCCAGAGTCAAGTCTGATGTAGCAGAGATTGAGAGGCTCAAATGACTGTCAGAGGCTCTCAGTTTTATTCTTTCTCAACTGTTTCTTTGCCTTCAAAGATAGGTAGCTTTCTTCTTTAGTAAAGGAAGATGACTGCAAGTTGTTTCAGTTTATATTGGTTTTATATTTGCAGTCTTGGAGAAAGAAAGGTAATCTTCCCCATAGCATCAGAAAAAAAAATTCCTGGGGAAGACTGAACTTGATTGCTGAATTATCTATATGAATGATTCTCAAATTGTGGTCCCTGGACCAATATTATTTATATCATCTGGAACTTGTTAGCAGTATAAATTCTGGGGCATCTTCCCTGTTCTGCTGCTGAATCAGAAACCTTTGGGGTAGGACCCAGAAACCTGTGCCTGAACAAGTCTTCCAAATGATTCTGATATATGCCAAAGCTTGAGAACCACTGATCGATATTATTGGTGCTCACAGCTGTCTGAAATAGAAGAGAGGAGGGATCTTCTGTTGTTAGACATGGTGGTTTTATTATGGTCCCTAACAAGCATAGCTAGAAATTCTTTTATTCTAAATTAAATTTATTGGGGTGACATTGATTAGTATTATAATACTACATAGGTTCCAGGTGTACAATACGTCATTTTGCATAGACCTTGAGATCATCATGGTAAATGAAATAAGCCAGATAGAAAAAAATCAGGAACCATATGACTTCATTCATATGTGGGATATAAAACTGAAAGCAACCAAGAAACAAAAACTTATTAAAATTCTTTTTTAATTTAAATTTCTGCAAGATCATTGTTTGTGCAGTTCATTTCAAGCTTTTCAGTTCTCTTTAAGGAGATGAGTTTCTCTAAATTTTTTTATGACGCACAGTCATCAGGAAAAAAGGAAAAGCAAAGTAGCATTTTTTGGTGTCGTCTGTATACCAGTCATACCAAATATGTTTATAGATGGTGCTTTAATTCCTCACACACTGCTATAAAATAGGTCATGGTTTTGTGTCCCCATTATTGCTGAAAAAGGCTTAAAAATTGCCAAAGGTAGTGTATCTGATAAAGCAGAAAAGTAGAATTTGAATGTAGATATTCAACAAGCATTTTATAGAGGGTCCACTGTGTGCTGGGATTGTCATGTCAAGAATACAAAAATGCTTAAGATCTAGTTTTTGTCCTGAAGGAACTCAGTCTTACAAAGAAAACATACAGTACAAGGTAATGACTACTGCAACAGAGCTATCTAAAGAGTGATTTGGGAATCAATGGAGGGAGCATCTGACTTTGCTTGGAAGGTTTGGGGAAGGCTTCAAAGAAGGATGTGATCTTTGATGTTTAAGTAGATAACATTTTAAAAATTCCTTTGATAAACACAAAAATCTCATTCTGCATTCATTTTAATGAAATTTCAAAATAAATTAATTACTGTTTCTAAAAGCAAATCAAAGCAATAATAACTTTAGAATATTTTTTCAAAGTACATTTGCTCTCTATCTCAATAATTTAATGTGCTCTCAAAGGAGGAGCTTGTTTTAGCACTTCATAAATTTAAAAGCTACATTGTGTGCCACGGTTTAGATGTACCATAATTTATTCATCCAGTCCTCATTTTTTTATTTTTGTTTACAATTTTTTTTCTAGTGTAAATGGTGCTGCAGTGAACATTTTTTATATTCATCCTTTGTATACTTGGATTATACACTTAATATAGTTCCTAGAAATAGAATTTCTGGACCAAATATTTTCATTATGGATTTATATATGAGGTTGTAGAATTAATTTCACGAATTCATCCTAGAAAAAGTGCTACATACCTCATTGCTGAATATCATCATGGTCACCTTTGATGTACTCCCCTTGGGAAGCTAGGCTCCAACGCCAGTGCCTAGTAGTTCTTCCTTTGTCATTTGTCATTGTCTTTTGCCTTTTTTTTTTTTTTTTTTATTGGAGTGACATCTGTTAGCAAGGATTACATAGGTTTCAGGCATTGTCAACTTGATGTATAATCAGTTCACCACCTAATGTGACTTCTCTTTCCATCACCTTATATTTAGCTTCCTCCCCTCCTCTCCCATCCCCTGCCTTTTTTAAAAATTCTCTTTACATGTTACATCTTCATGACATGGGTTATGTTATAGGGATTTATGGTACATTTGTTTTTTATTTTTGTTGATAAATAGATAAAACAGGTTTATTGCTGGTGGTCTTTTGGCATGTAAGCCTATAGAGTAAAGTGATACACATAACCAGTGTGTCTCTGATAATATACTTTAAGATAGTATCAGAGAGGAAAGAATACAGGTAGAAATCAGGAGATAGACATTATGGTTCCATCTTAAATAGTGACTATTTAATCATATGATTTTAAAGTTGTTTTCATCATGTACATATTTCCCTACCATTTATGCTTTTTTCCACCTTATTAAGTAAAAAGAGAAGACATATAAAATGGAGGCCAGAGACATTATGTGACTTATTTAAAGTCATATAGTTTGAAAGTGGCAGTCATGTTTTTAGCACAGGTCATCTGACTTCAAGTACAGTATTCTATTACTGTATTACAGCTATATTGGAGATATGGTATACAGAGTGAAAGAACTATAGAACAAAAATTATATATATAAAATATCAAACCATCTTTCTGGTTTTGCCATAGTATTTTATGCCTTTGAATTTCACTCCCCATCCCAAACAAGTTAATGGCAGAGATTAGGGTGGAATTTTAAATGAACAGAATAGATTCTGAGATGGATGGGACAATGCTGATAATAAAGAATTACAGAAATGGTAGTAAAGAGCTGGAACAATTGTCTTCATAGATAATACTGTAATATCGAAAGATGTAAGCAGTAATGGAAATATTAGAGAATAGAAATATTCTTAGTTCAGTGGCTTTTTGTTTCTAAACAAGTTTTCATCCTTAAGGTAGAGAGAGTTCTCTTAAGGTGATTATTGGTCTCAAGGATGGAGCTGGTTTTGGACACACATACACACACGCTACCACAGTAGTTTTGTGTCTTATTAATGAGCTATTATTAGCTTACTAGTTCAGAATGATTCCAGAGTTCACAAAAGTATCCTAGTCACTTTGGGGACTTTGTAGACACAACTAAATCCTGGGAACTGAGTTAGAATTGAATGAATGAAAAGAAGGTAGATGGGCCCTGTAGCAAATTAGCTAATAGTTGTTATCTTCAATGGCTTTATGTATACATGGAAAAATAAAAACACCTCATATCTCTTGCTGGTTTTTGTTGGTCTTGAAGATGATCACTATCTCAGTTGCTTATGACATTCAGCTAACTTTTATGACATTTTGTCAAGGAGTAAGTACATTAAAAAATGGAGTATAATAAAAAATGAGAACTTTTTAATTGGTTACAATGATGGGAACTTTTTTTTATATAGCCATTATATATTTTGACACTCAGATATCAGATTTTTTACTCTTTTAAATTTGATTTGATCTACTTTTAACATCTGGCAGTGGAGAAGAGAATGACTAGCTTCTGGCCGAGAGAATCTCCTTTTCTTTAAGAAAATGTCAAGCAGTGAATTGCTCTTAGTTCTTAAGATGAACATGAGTGAGTTTCTGGCTTTTTTTCTGGGATTTATATTATATCTGGAATTTTCTAAATTTCTAAATGTTTTGCTTCTAACAGTGAATGCAATATGGTAAAGTGAATGTCACCTCATTTTATAGCAATGTGAGTACTGGTCACAAGGAATTATTTTTTTCAGGTAATTTATTCCTAATGAGCTTAATTGTAGTCACATCAGTTAGTGATCTGGCTTGTGAGATTTACATTTTATTTTAAGATTTGTCAAAATTCTCTGGAAAACAGATTCAGTAAATATAGATGTTTCAACCTTTCTTTTATTTGAACCACTATTCTTAATAAAGGGTATTAATCTTGCCCCAGTAGGAACATTTGCTCTGATATGAAATAAATTAACTGGTTGAATGTGTACCTGTCAAGTTTCTTCTTTAATATTTGATTTACAAATTATTAAAAAATGTAAAACCGAGTTCTCATATCCACAGTAGATAGTACTGATACTGTAAAGAAATAAAAATAACTTACTATATTACAGGGAGAGAATTTCCAGAATTTTTGTTTGAGTGGTAAGGTTTCTTCTATTAGAATTCTTAACAAAACATCTGATAGATTTTCCTTTATTACCTTTTTTAAAATTTATAATCTTAGTGATTAGAATTGGGTTGAGCACATATCAGAGTTTCAACAAAATCTTTGTGGGTTGGTAGATACTGAGGGCCTTTAAAATCTTTATATTTCACTTATGTAGAACAAATTTTGAATTGGAATTTTCTTTATTTCTGGTTTGTTTTGTTTTGTCAGAATTTCCTGGTAGTATTCAGTTAAGACTCAGGGATTTTCTTCTAGAGATCAGGCAGCCTGTTCTTCCTTTAGGAAAGTTATTCAGTCTTTTTTTTTTTTTTTTTAAATTTTGTGGTATGTGCTTACCAGGCAGAGTAGCCACTGTATTCTATTAAGAAAACCTATTGCCAAAACACCCACTAGAGCAGAAAACTGACCTACTTAATGCTGACAAGTTTAAAAAAATCTGGAATTGCACCAGCCTTGGATCAACTTCTTCCTTCTCTTGTGTATGGGGTGAGGGTAGAGAAGAAAGAGCAGTGAACTGCTTGCGGCAGGGCGAGTAAGTAATACAGTAAATGAATATTTAATTACCTCAAATGATTCGATTAAAAACCATTCATTTGGTGCAATTTGAAGGCCTCTAAAATCCAGCAGTTCATCTTAAATCACTTTAAACTTGAAAAAATAACAAGAGCAGCATAGGAAATTCCTAGGGCTTTCATGCTAATAATCTAGAAAAGCCCTCTAGTTACGGTTGTCAGCCAGCATTTCATGAATAATTGTTTTTCTGCAGGACATGTAGATTTATTTAAAAATACTTTCGGTTTATTGTTTTATCACTATAGTACATTTCAGAATTTATTAATACTGAAATGAAGAATGTTTGGAATATTTACTTGTAGCAAGTGACTGTGGGCCTTAACTTTATCAAACCACTGTTATCCAACCTAATTTTCACTACTCAATATCATTAGCATTTAAATTTTGGAGCTGTGCTGTCCAATACATTAGCCACTTGCCATATGTGGCTACTTGAATTTAAATTAATTAAAACTGAATAAAATAAAAACTGTAGTTTCTCCATCAAACTAGCCACGTTTCAAGTGTTTATTAGCCAAAAGTGTAGTGGGTAGCACAGATACAGAACATTTTCATTATTGCAGGAAGTTCTGTTGGATAGGATTGTTCTAAAGGTTGCCTCATTCTGTCATGCTTTACTTCAGGGTTTCCCAGCCTTGGTACTATTGACATTTAGGGCTGGATTTTTTTTGTTGTTGTTACAGAGGCCTTGTAGGATGTTTAGCAGCATCTCTGATCTCTACTTACTAGATGCCAATAGTATCCACCCAGTTGTGATGACCAAAAATGTCTCCAGACATTGCCATGTATCCCCTGGGGAGCACTGTCAACTTTGTTTGAGAACCACTGATCTACTTACATACAAGGGCTCCGGACAGCCCTCATATATTAGTTCTGTGTCAGCTAGTTTTTGTTTCATAAAAAGTTTAGTGGCTTAAAATAAATCACTTACTAGCTCATGAGTCTGTGGATTGGCTGTATTGATCTATGTGGTCTGCTGGTGGTTTGGCTAAGGCCAAGTGGTATAAAATAGCCTTATTTGTGTATTTGTTGGTGGGCAGGCTTTTGGCCAGGGTAGATGTGGGGAATTTGTTTTCCATGTGGCCTTTCCAGCAAGCAGATTCATTCACCCGATAGCTCAAAGTTCTAAGAGTAGCAGGAGGAGACAAATTCCCAGTGTGCAAGCACTTTTCTAGTCTCTGTTGACATTTTCTAATGTCCTGTTGGCCAAAGGAAGTCACATGGTTAAGCCCAAATTTAAGAGCTGGAGAAATAGATTCCACCTCTTGATAAGAGGAGTAGCAAAGGCATGTTGTAAAGGAGTGTGCATAAAGAATGGGAAGAATTGTTATGTCCGATATTGCTCACAGTCTACTGCTGTTATTTTTCTGGACAATGCAAGGACCTTACATTTCTTTCATTCCCCTTAATAATCCTTTTATTTCCTTTTCTCTTTGTTTTAATTTTATTATTGTTTTAGTTATTTAATTTTATGTATTTCCTCTCTGTAGTAGTCTTGATTCTTGTGTTCCATACTTCCATCTGAGATTACTTTCTTTCTTTATAGACAATTCCTTTTTTCAGTCTGAGTCTACTGATAGTGAATATTCTGTTTTTATCTGAAAGCATTTCTTATTTTGTCTTCAGTTTTGAAGGATTTTTTTCATTGTGCATAGAATTCGAGTTGGAATTTATTTTCTTTCATTATCCCATTGTCTTTTGACTCCACTGTTTTTGTTAAAGAAGCAGTGTCTTAGGTTTTCATCAGCTTTCAATAATGCTTCCAGGTGGTTTTCTTTGTATTTAAGATGCTCAGAGTTCCATAGATCTTCTTAATCTGTGTGTTGATATCTTTTGTCAGGTTTGGAATATTTCTACTGATACTACTTCTTCTCTACTCTTTTACTCACTTATTTCTGGGATTCTAGATAGCTGTATGTTAGAGCTTTCTCTCATCCCTTGTATCTTATGAGCATTTCTATATTTTCCACCTTTTTGTTCCCCTGTTCTTCATCTGAATAATACCCAGTAACCTGTTTTCTAGTTCATTTTGTGTCCAGTCTACTGTTACAAGCATCTGTTTTATTTTTAATTCATGTTATGTATTTTTTAATTCTAGAATTTCAGTTCAATTATTTTTCATTTGTATTTATAGATTCCAGTTCCATGGTGAGATTCTCATCTTGTCATCTAGTTACCTGACCATATTAATCACAATTGTTTTAAAATCTGTGTCTGATAATTACAATATCTGGATCCCCTTTTGGTCTTTTTTTATTGTCTGTTTTTTCTCTTGACTTTCAGTTATTTAATCCTGTCTCATAGCCTTCCTGCTAATTTAAAAAATGAATGTCAGTGTGTATGAGAAATTATAGAGGCTCTTGATGATTATATTGTTCTCTAGAGAGGATTTAATTTTTTTTCTTGTGGTAGTTAAAAGTAAGAGCAGATGACCTTGATCCAATACAGGCTTGAGATGACTTGTGTCTTTGTTTTAGGCTTCTTAAGGGCTGATTTAAATCCAGTTTCCCCTTTCCCCAAGAGTGTTGTCTTTCAGAGGTATCAAGTGGAATCCTGGGGTGTTTGCCAGAGCCTCTCCTTCTTGGCAAGCCCTGAGTTTTTCTTTCCTAGCACAGTGAGGCTACCAAAAGTTCCATTTACTTGTTACTTTTTTTTTTTTTGCTTTAAAATAAGCACTTTGCTTGTTTTTGGCCTCTTGCCCCCGTATAGGTTAGGATTCAGTAAATACCCTGAAGACAGAAGCAGAATAGGACACCCAGATTCACTTTTTGTGGTTGCCTTTTCTCTGGAATCTTAGCCCCTCAAACCCTGTTTATTTTGATAAACCCTGAAATCTACTTTCTGTCTCTGCAGCCCTGTGAGATTGCCAGAAACTCTAATCTGAAGCTATTGCCTCAGGAGGAAAAACAGGGAGATTGTAAGTGTAAGGCTTAACTCTACATTTCCTTTTTCTCTGGTAGTATTTTGGCTTCTTACATCCTGGCTGCCTTTTTTTAGTTTGTTTTGTTTTTTAAATCCAGTTTTTATAGTTTTTCTTGTCAGGAGAATTGGTCTGATACAATCTACTCTAATAATTTGTAATAGATGTCTCTACTTATTGAATCATTTGTTAAATAATATGATTAATAATTTATAATAAGCAATATTATAAACAATTTTAAGCATACAGTAATCATTCCAGTGAACTTGACATATGAAGATGCTGCCATCATTCACCTTACATTCTTATAAGGAAAAGAGGTATTAAGTACACATTTATTTGTATTGTGATAAACAAGTAAAATAGTACACGGCATTATGAGCTTATTATAGAGAGTTAGTTCAAGTGAGAGGAGGTGGTCAAGAACAGCTACTTTGAGGAAGTGATATTCGAGCAGAGCTCTCAAGGATGAATGGAATTAATTTAGGGAAAAGTAAAAGTTATTAGAACTATGGATTAGATACCTTAAGGTAAAAAAGAATATAGCAGATTCATGGCATCCAAGAAGGCCAATATGAATGGTCTGATAGGCATGAGCTAAATTCTGCCAAACTTTCTAAACCTTATTAAGGATTTTCTTATGCCTTTTTTCTGTTTCTTCCAATTCTGATCTGATTGTTGGTCTGACTATAATTTACTTTCTGTCCCAAGACAGAGAAAGTGGTTAGAATTGATAGAAATGTGGTTATTTTTTTTTAAATTATTTGATTGATTCTGACAGTTTAAGTTGTTTTGACTAAGTAAAATGTCAAGTATGATGGACGTAATCACTCTTCAGTGGTAACATAATTCTACCCTACTTTGCTGACATGTCTGTTTCTTTGTTTTGTTTTGTTTTGTTTTTTTCCTCATAAAGATTCCTTTCAACTAATGCCAGGAATTGCTCCTTCTTGACACACCTCTTCCTGTTTTGGGCCCCTTGATTACTGCTAGTCTTAAAAGGGTGTGTGTGTGGAATGGGATTTGTTGGAGTTGGGTGAACAACTGTTTGTCTCTTTCTCTATGTATATACAGTATTTTATATTTCAAAGATCCAGTAATTTACCTCTATCTAGGGGAATTATTTGTTATGAATTAGAGGAGATTGTGGTTCTACATTAGTGTGTGGGTCTTATAGTTGCTACAGTGACTTGGAGTGGTCATCTTTATTATATTACTGTAATAAACTCCTATTTTCTGGGGGAAATTGAGAACCTACTCTTTTTATTTTGTGTATCTGTGTTTTGTTTGGAGTTACTATATCAGGTAATGTAGCAATAATTGTTACTAACAACAATTTTGTGAGATTTTTATTATTCTCATTTCACAGATGAGGAAACTGAGGCTTGGTGAAGTTACGAAACTTGTCCAAAGTCACACAGCTTGTAAAGGGCACAGCCAAGATTCAGAGACAGGTCTGTCCAACTTCAAAACTCTTAATCATGGCCATGACATTTTGAAATAGTTGCAAAGTGTCAATCTATGATAAGTTGTATTGATATATATAACATTGCTTAACTGTCGTTAACACTTACTGATGATTTTTTTAATGGTGAGTTTTTTCATCCCTAGTATATGTAACTTTTAAATATTGTGAAAAAAACTGTGACAGTAATTGAGTGTCTGGGGTTCTAAAGACTGGCTACCTGGGTATGAATCCCTAAGTCACTTGTGTGACATTGGGAAATTTAATTAACTTTTCTGTGCCTCAGTTTTCCTGTCTGTCAAATGTAAATAGTAATATTATCCATGTGATAGGGTTGTTGTGATGATTAAGTGATTTAATACATACAAAGCACTTTTAATAGTGTTTGACACACAGTAAGCATTCAATAAGTATTAAGTATTAGTATTATCATCTCGCAACCAGTGAAGCATGATCATTATTTCTAATTCTGTATTATGAAATTAGGATAGAGCCAGATTTAAGCAGCAGTGTAGGATATCACTAAACTTACGTAAACCAAAATTAAATTTGAATAAGTTAGACCCTAAAGAAAAGCATACATTTGATCAAGTTCAGATCTGTTGTAAAGCAATTGGGCACCTGTTTATAGGTCTCACATGTACCTTGTTTGTGCAATATAAGTAGCCAAACTTAGGTCCACTAGAGAAAACCTTTGAGCCCAGTATGATCATTGTGTTATGAATGTGTTTTGTCTGCTTTCCACTTTTTTTTATTAAATTTATTAGGTTGACATTAGTTAGTAAAATTACATAGGTTCCAGATGTACAATTCTACAGCACATTGTGTATGTGTTGCATTGTGTGCTTACAATTTAGAATCAGATCTCCTTCCATCACCATATATTTGACTCCCATTCTTTACTCCTCCACTCCTCTCCCCACCTTGCCCTCTAATAACAACTTAGTTGTTGTCTGTTTCTATGAGTTTTTGTTTCTTTGTTGCTTTCAGTTTTATATATCACATCTGAGTGAAGTCATATGGTTCTTGACTTTTTCTGCCTCACTTATTTCACTTTGCATGATGATCTCAAGATCAATGCATGTTGTTGCAAATGACAGTATTTCTCCTTTTCTTATAACTGATAATATTCTATTGTATATAAGTACTGCATCTTCTTTATCCAGTCAAAGGACACTTTGTTTGTTTCCATGTCTTGGCCATTGTGAACAGTGCTGTGATGAACATTGGGGTACATATATCTTTGTGGACTAAAGTTTTGTAGAATGTTTGTATAGATACTAAGAAGAGGGATTATGGGTGATATGGTAACTATTAATTTTTTGAGGGATCTCAAGACTGTCTTCCATAGTGGCTCCACTTTGTATTCAGAATAAATGTTTTCATTTTTAGGTGGCTTTTAAGGAGATGGTGTTTTGGCAGTGTTCACAGATAATTACTAAAAACCAAAACATTATGTGTTATATAAAATGTTTGGCTACATTTCTTCTCTTGCAGGAGTGGTTATCAGAACTTAATTTGTGGTGAATGTACACACTTCACTGACCTTGGAACCAGTTGGGACCACAGCACCTTCAACTAGAACTCACCCATGTACTGTCATGTATTCTTTACTCACACTTGTTCATTGCAGCAGTCAGAATTCTGAAATGCCTTATTAGATATTACTATTGTCTGGTTAAAGCAAAAACCTATGAGTAGTGGCTAACAATTGTATATCAATTGCAAAAATGTACATAAATGGGAATGAGTAATTTGAGTTAAATTATGCAAAAATTCAGAAGTTATTATTAGGATGTGAGGGCTATCTGGCTGCAACATCTGTTACCCCATTGATCTCCAGGGTTGATTTGGCTGATCTGGCTGGCTAGGCGGGTTTCCCCTTCCTCTCTCACCACTCCATGTGCTTCTCTCCCAAAGCTATACAGTCAGTCAAAGAGGACGACCTTCCCCAATAGAGTTCACTCACCCGCTAGAACTTCCTACCAAACTTTCAAAAGCTGTTGTTAAAAAATGGAATTTGTCTTGTATATGAGCCCGGGATCTCTGTAGTTTTTAGTCTACATATGCATTTAATTCTTTTTGTCATATGAGCCTTTCTATCCTTGAACATCTTTCTATGTTATATCTTTCTAGTTATTTAGATATTTAAATATGTATTTCAGTAAAGATGTGTTCTTTTTTCTATAAAGCTCTCAAGTCTTCTCTTAGATTTAATTAGTAGATAACTTATTTCTTGTTACTATTGTAAATGGTATATTTTTCCTTTCTTTTCTTTCCATTTTCTGTTTACTGATATGAGTTATTTTGGTATGTAGATCTGTGTTCAGCCACCTTACTATTTTATTGAAGTGTTATGAATGCAAACTATGTCTTTCTTTCCAATGCTTACTATACCATTTCTTTTTCATGCCTTACTATGCTAGTTAGAACTTCTAGTACAGTATTCAATACAAGTGTGTTAATAGTGGGCAATTCTTATGTTACACCTCATTTTTAAAAGGAAGTGCTCCTTATGTTTTACCATTAAGAATATTACTTGCTGTTGATTTTTGATAGATACTCTATAGGTTAAAGACATTTCTGTTACTAGTTGCCTAAGGTATTTTGTGTGTGTGAAGAATGAGTGTTGAATGTTATCAGATGATTTTTCTGCATTGTGAGATGATCATATGGTTATCCTCATTCCATTAATGCGGTAAATAACATTTATAGATTTTTCTAATGTTGAATTACCCTGTGTTGCTGGAATGAACCCAACTTAATCACGATGGTCTTTTCTTATATTGTACTGTTGGACTTAGTTTATTAGTATTTCATTTAGGATTTTTGCATCTATGTTTATGGGTGCAATGGGCCCATAATTTTTATTTCTTATATTGCCCTTATTTGATTTTGGTATGCAGATTATGCCAACCTCAAAGAATGAGTTGGGAAATAATCATCCCATTCCGCCATGCCCCCCCCCCCCCGCCCCACCCAAAGGATGTATATAAGACTGGAATGGTCTGTTTCTCTAAAATTTGGTTGAACATCTGTTCTTCAACTATCTGGGCTTAGTATTTTGGAGGGAGGCCTGTGGACTTAGTATATTTTGGGGAAGTATGTATTCAACTTTCTACATGGTTTTATTTGGGATTTCTGTTTCTAGTTAGGTCAATTTTTAGAAAGTGTTTTTTTTTTTTTTTTTTTTTTTTTAGGAATCCATCTATTTTGTCTGAGTTTTTCAAATATTTGGCATAAAGTTGTTTAAAGCATTCTTTTGTTAGCTTTTAAGTTTCTGCTAAGTAATATTTCCCTCTCTTTTTTATTCCCAGTATTTTTCGTACATTCTATCTTTTTCCTTCATCATTCTTGCTGCAGATTTTATATATTTTCTTAGCCTTACCAAAAAAACCAGTGCTTGACTTTGATTTCCTGTACTGTATGTTTTCTATTTAATTAATTCCTGGCCTTTCTCCTTTCTACATTTTTTAAAGTGGAAAGCAGAATCTGAAGTATAAGGACAGTGGGGTATCTCCCAGTTTCCAAGGACAGGATTTCACTAGGCCTTAAGAATAGCTGGAACTAGGGGCTTACAGTGTTACTAGAACCTTCCTTCTTTTTCTTTCCTTTATGGGTCTGTTTCTTTATCCTTTGCTGATAACATGCTTTTCTACTCTTCTGTCAATGTGACAGAAAATGGTAACAAATTAGCCTCTGAATTTGATGTCAATTCCAACTTTATGTGCTCTTGATTTCCTCCAGAGATTTCAGATTTTTTCATCTGGATTACTTTATTCCTTTCTGAAGATTGTTTTCTTTAGAATTCTCTTTAATGAGATTTTCTGTAGTAAACTCAGTTTATTGTCTGAAAGTCTCTTTATCACCCTCATTCTTGATAAATATTTCATTAGGTATAAAATTATGGGTTGGCAGTTACATTTTTAACCGTTGGAGGAAATAATACTATCTTCTGGTTTCCATTGTTGCTCTTTATAAATTAGCTGCCTAATAGTTTGTTTGAGTGAGTCTGTCTTTTTTACCTTGGCTGCTTTTGAGCTTTGGTTTTTGGTTTTTTGAAGTTTTCATATACTGTCCCTATGTATAGATTTCTCTTTATTTACACTGTGTAAGATTTTGATTAGTTCACAATCTTTTGATTGTGAACTCTTTTCCCTAGTAGAAATATTTGTGGGTTTTCTTTGAAGCCCAAGAAGGAAATGCATTGGTTGCTTCAAGAGGATTTACCTTTGTTTTGTTTTGTGTTTTGTTTGTTTTGTTTTTTCCAGCTGCCTCAAGGTGCTAGTTTGGTGACTTAACTTCATCCCTTGAGGTTTAGGACCACCCAAATAGGATGATTTTGGGTTATAGATATCTGTGTGTGCCTGCTTGTCTTTAAAGCCTCTTAGAAATCCTTGTTCTCTTCTGCAATCAGAAGATAAATTTCCCCCGTGGAGAAAAGATGTGAGAATGGGTAGACTAGCTTTAATTCTGGTTTACTCTTTTCTGGAGAATGAAACTTTGGGGACAATCCCCAGGTTTATAGAGAAAGGGTCTCCTATTAGGTTTTTTCATGTTAGGTGACTTCTATGACTTCTCTCCTAAGAGGTCATTAAAACTAAAAGCTCAACTTTTGTGAGTTAGGCAGATATCTACAGGACAAAAACAGTTTCATTATGTCACTTATCTCCTTAGATATTGATCTGACTATTCCTTTAACATCTTGTCAGTTCTTCAATGCTTTCAATATTTTTTGAAATAAAATTTTATTTATCACTTTCGGGAGTTCCCTGGTGGTGTAGTGGCTTAAGGCTTTGGCGCTGGCGCTGTCAACGCTGCGGCCTGGGTTCGATTCCCAGCCAGGGAGCTACCCACATACTACCAAAAAAAAAAAATGGAGTTCCCTGGTGGTGTAGTGGCTTAAAGTTTCGGCACTGGCACTGTCAACGCTGCGACCTGGGTTTGATTCCTTGCCAGGGAACTATCCACAGACCAACAACAACAACAAAAAAAGATAAGTATTTCGTTGTTCAAATATTTATCACTTTCGTTTCCAGGAAGAGAATTGGGGGAATAATCTAGGATCCTGTGTTACTAGAAGTAATTTTTTACTCTAACTTCTTTGGATTTTCTTTTTTCTTTTTCTGATTCCTTCAGATGCTTAACTCAGCAATTATTAGCCTTATTTTCTAATAAAAACATGTAAAACTATATATTTATAGATAGCTCATGATATTTGAAATGGAGTATTTTTATTGTTATTAGCTGTATGTATTTAAGATTTTTAACTTGCTATTAGGATTTTTAATTATGCTTGTCCCCTTAAATTATAAACTGTTAGTCACAAGTCAGTTGGGAGTTTTGAAATATGTGGATTTTAAAAGATTTACCTTTTTGTTATATTTAACTCACCTTTTAAAAAAAGATTTTTAATTTGCATTACAGAAGCAAGACTCAACTATGTGTATATATAAGAGACATACCAAGTGATTTTTAGAAAGCTAAAAGCAAAGGGATAGGTGAAGATAATACAAGGCAAAATGGAAACCAGAAGAAAGCAAGGATTACTCTGTGACCACTCTTCAGTGGCTTGTTCTCAACCTTCCTCATAACAAATTTGAATGAATAACCAATATTCCATATCATTGAGACTTCTGAAGGTTTCTGGAAGACTACTTTTGTGTTAATAATAGAATGATAATTTTCTTTTTCTCTCTTTTCCTCTTCCCCTTTCTTTCCTTCCTCCTTGTCCTTTCCCTTTCTCTCATCCTCAGACTTTAACATCTTGAAACTGGGATGCATCTCTCATAGTGGGATGCTTCTTACTATTGAATCATGATACTGAATAATTATGAATGAACAATTAGGACAGCAGTTTTTTCTTTCTTAGTGGAACATAAAATAATGGTACATATTGCAGTTGATTGTATCTTATTACCTTTGATGAAATACACACTCCTACATATATATGATGACTCTTCATGTCACCCCATCCCATATTTGAAATGCCCCCTTTTTAGTTCTCCTATCTTATGTTTATATCAGTCAAGACCTTAAAGGAGGAAATACTCTTTATTTTCTTATCCTGGCTCCTCTTCTTCTAGGACCTAGCACAATACCTTGTTGGACACAGGGTTATATTTAATTAACAATTAAAGGAAGTGTGTGGGTATAATGAATCATAGCACAGGCTGTGACATATTTATATTAGTGGCCAATTTTTTAGCTTCTTGGTGAAAAGAGATTAATACCTACATAGTTAAAATTATTTTAGATAGAAAGAACAGAACCCAGTTCTTCCTACATTAAGCAGGTTAGAGAATTTATTGGATGGATGCCTAGTTATCTAATGATGTTCAAGAACATCAATGAAACAAAAAGTAATTACAACATATAAGACATTATGAAGGAAATGAAAAGAGTAGTACAAAAAGAATTATAGAAAATAGTGAAGAGCAGCAGACAGGAAAAAGAGGGCCTCATCAATGAGATAACATTTAGGTTGAGACCTAAGTATAAGTGGAAGACAGAAGTTCTTGAAGGGTCTCAGAGAAAAGCATTTCAGACAGAGGGAAACAGCAGGCCCAGGGTGAGAAAGAGCTTTCAGTTAACTGAAACATCATGGTTAGTTGGGGAGAGTGCCACCTCAAGGTAAGAGAGGCAGGCTGGGGCCTTGCCTTAACATGCAAACATTCACTGAGCATTTGTGATGTACTGGGCACTGTTCCAAGCATTTCTTGGGCAATATGAATTACGCCATACTGACTCCCTGAATGCTGAGAATTGGGATTGATTTGACGATGCTATGATCCATTTTACATTTTTAAGGATTACACTGGCTGCTTTGTACACAGTTGGTCACAGTGGAGATAGTAGTTGATGGCTTATATGCGGTTGGACAGATAATTTCACAAACTCATCCTAGAAAAAGTGCTACATACCTCATTGCTGAATATCACTATGGTCACCTTCAAAGTATTCCCCTTGGGAAGCTATGCACCGACGCCAGCGCCTGGTCCACCCTTAAAAGCCATTTTAGAACTCTCTGGAGTGGCCACCAGAGCTGTTGTTGTCAGAACCACAATCTGACAGTTAAGTTTGTGAACTTGCCACCATGCACTTACATTGGCAGCACTGTACAAATATCTTTGTGAGGTATCATAACCTTGGCAAAGTTATGCACCTGCGACGACCCCTCTGATGGCCATTCCAGAAAGAGAGTCCTCAAATTGCTTTGAAAGGTGGACTAGGTGTTGACATTGGTGCATAGCTTCCCAAGGGGAGTACTTCAAAGGTAACTGTAGTGATATTCAGCATTGAAGTATGTAGCACTTTTTCTAGGATGTGTTCGTGAAAGTCATTGTCCAACCTCATATACTACTCCAGGTAAGAGACAAAGTTGTCTTGGACCATGGTTCTGATGATGGAGATGAAGAGCAGCAGACAGATTTAAGATACATTTTACAAGTCTTCTGTTGCTGCTGTGGATAAACAAGAGAGAGGGTCACGAGGGAAAGGAAGGAGTTGGATCAGAATAGGTTAAAGAATTGAAGAGATGAAGTGTTTAATTTATGAAGTTATTCATCAGTAACAGGGAGAAGAACTGGTTTTGATCTTCTTATTTCTATAATTTTTCCAGTGGCATTTCTGTCTCTCTTTTTTAAACTCTTGGACCCAGATATATTTTTATTCTAGTCTGCCTTTCCAGATTCCAGCACCTTTTTCTCATCCCACACTTTGACAGATGCTTAGAGAAGGAAAGTCAATGTAAAAAGTAGGCTAGCATTCTCAGCAGTTCTGCCCTTTTTCATCAAGATGTTCCTTGCTAAATCAGTCCTTGCTATATCAGAACAAAACCATTTTGTTCTATAAGTAAAGATTTAATTCTTGAAGGAGCACCATCCTAATGAAGTCAGTCTGTGTATAAGTGTGTTGTGTGGGTTAGGGATGATGGGCATATGGATTTTTATCTGTTAAATTTTAACGTACCTTAAAATAAGGTAAGTATAGCTGAATCACAAATTCAGCTCACCAATTGTTTTTCAGTTGAAAGACAGTGATTGGGTACAAAATCAGTTTTATCTTTTAGTCAATCAGAAGAGATCGCTTTTTAAGAAAATGTTTCTTAAATATATATAGGTTCAGCTTTTGAAATCACCTTTGTCTGCAGTTTTAAGTAGACAGCATCTTTCCTCATTTTATGAAGCTCTGGTTTTCCATTATTATCTTTAAGGAGCGAATAAAGAAGCTATATATCAAAACAAAATAAAGAATGTTGTGGACAAGATGAGTGGGAATATGACAATTAGTAAGGCAGAAACCTAAAATTGAAGTCAGATAATAGAGAAGTATGACAGACTATTGTATATTGAGTGATTCTTAAGTTTTTGGTAGTTACAGAATCCTTTGAGATTGTGATGAAACTTGACTCTGGCCCCAGAAAGTGCACAGGCACATGTACATGCAGATTTGTACATAATCTTAGTGCATTGCTGAATCTGGAGAGCCCATGGTGTACATAATGGGGTACATAATGCTCTGGTGGGGAACACCTGGTCTGGTAATCAGTGCTGAAGAGCTTGGACATTTAAACTGTTAACAATGTTCTCTTCTCAACTACCAATCTTTAGGACATCCAAGACTTCATTTGTTGTTGTTTCCAAGTGTTTGGTCTGACAGTTGATAAGTCAAACTAGGTTTTAATTTTAGCTACTGGAAAATCAGAATAATCTGTTTTTAATTTTTTTTAATTTGAAAATGCCATAGGTGACAAAGTTTTCCAAAATAAGGCAATTAAGTATTCAAGATAGCCTAACATGTGTAGCCTATTAATTAAAAAAGTTGAACTGAAATATAAACATTTTAAATTTACTGATGCCTAGGTTTACTGAATGAATGTTTCTGTTGAGAAGTAGGCACTGAATGAATGTTTCTGTTGAGAAGTAGTTTAAAAAAAAAAACTCTTTGTTCTCTCTACCTTTCCATGAGTCTGTTCATAAATTAACTTTTATCACAAAACAGATGGAGCTTTTAAAATGAATTGTATTAGTCCTGTAAATTAAGTATCAGGCATAAATGTATTTATTTCACTGTCGGTGATAAAACTGTACTTTGTTGCTGTTTATTTGGCTCAGTGCCTAAGTGGAACACTGAGCCAGTGGTACAGCTTAATCAATTATAAATTGTTTCCTGTTAGGCAAATTATGCCAGTTAGACCAATATTTAATGTAATCCAAAATTCTTAAGATTCATGGATTGAGTAGAGGATTGGGTAGATGACCTACCTCTAAATCCTTGGCTGTGCTGAGTCTAGGATTCCTTACATTTTTTCATTTACTTTACTTGAACAAATAAAAAGATTTTTTTCTTCATTTTAAATCTGAAAAGCAAGTTGCACTTCATATGAAATAGTAAAAATCAAAGAAAGAAAATCCAAATATGATTTAATACAGTATTTTCATGAGAACAAAGGTTTTGTGTGTTTTTTGTTTGTTTTGTTTTTTTATGTGGATGGATACTCAACACATTTTTTTTTTCTTATAACTTTCTTTGTAGAATTCTGGGATAGAAGTGTGATTAAGAATATAGTGAAATTGTATATATTCACATTCAACCATGTTTGTTCAGAGAACAGTAAAATAAAAGAGAAAATTTTAATTTTTTAAATTTAAATTTAGGTCTCTCACTGTTCTACTTACTCAATGAGTTTCTACTCTATAATGTTTTTGTGCCTACTGTGGTGTAAGCATGCTGTGTGCACAATTCTAGTGATAGATATTTTTCTCACAGCATAGATCCTATGAATATAACCTTACTACTTCAACTCAGTTGTAAACAGCAAACTGTTCCTTACTAGGAAAATCCCTGGCTGTTGGATTTATTGCAAGATAGTGTAGTGCTGTATTTTATGGATAATTCAAGATATTTCCTATATAATTTTGAACTTACATGATTTTTGCTTAAAGCACCATCTTTCAATTTACCCCTGTGAGATTAGAGTCTCCTAAGAAAAGTTTAGCTAATCTAAGGAAATTTATGAATTTAGTAATTTTTTTTTTCAGATAATCAAAATGGTACCCATGGTTTTATATTTTTGTTTATATATTCTTACATTTGGAACCAACTAATAACTGTTGTAAAAATTAGAGTAATTTTGGCTAACTTTGGTCCTTTTTTATTTTTTTTGTTTTTTTATAGGGAAACAATCTTAAGTGTCAGGGTCAAGTTTCCTGAGAGTGTCTTCTATGTCTACTGTGTGTATCAAGTATGTGCTGCAGTTTGGGGTTTTTTTCCTCCCCTCATAGTGAATTTTAAATTTTCTAAAGCATATTCCTATCTTGTTCGCTCTTTCTTGTAATTTATATACGTGAGGGACCCTCAGTTAGAAGTGTAGTTGTGGCTATAGAACAAAGAAAAACAAGCAAGCATAATTCAGGAAGGACAAGCACTGTGTTAGGATGCAGCGGTACTAGCTAAACAAATAAAATAGAGTCTGTCATTAGAAAATTGCTGTAAGATTTGATGAGTACAGTAATAGAAATTTGCAGGTGTTAATGGGAATCATATGAAATGGAAGGGCCTAATCCAGGCCAGGTAGGGATTTGTCAGGAAAAAATGCTGGCTTCCCTGAAGACTCCTGAAGTGACTTTTAAAAGATGAATAGACTTTAACCAGAGGCAAATAGGGAAAGGTTTTTTAGGCAGGGTAAGGAACATCTACAGAGGCTCTGAAAGAGGGCCTCCCTTGTGGGATAGCTGTAAGTAATTCAGTGTGACTGGAGCTTAGCATGTGGATGGAGACTGGGGAGTGAAACCAGAATTGTGTTTGCCCTGCTTGGGAATTTGGACTTTATCTTAAAAGTGATGTGAAGCAATTGAAGGATTTTAAGCAGAGTAATTTCATGGTCAGATTTGTGTTTTAGAAAGCATTCTGGTCGTAGTCAGAACAGAATGAAATGGACCTCTCTTGGAAGCAAAGAGACCATTAAGTAACAGGCTTTTGCAATAGGTTAAGCAAAAATGTCTAAGGGTAGTAGAACTAATGTGGTGGTGGGGCATGGGCTGGAGTGAATTCAGAATATATTAAGGAGGTAAAAATCAGTAGAGTTATTGGTCAGAGAAAGGATGAATGCAGGGATGACTTTCAGGTGTCTGGCTTGGCTAACTGGGTAAGTCTTTTTTTTGTTGAGAGAAATTAAGAAGAAAGGAATCATACAAGCTTTTTGCCTTAAGATTCTACGCGTGCCAACTTGAGCAGGGATATAGATTTTTTTATGTTCTTGTATTTGTGTTTGTGTATATTTTTAAAATGTAATATAGAAGAGTATCACAGGATGTATTATCAGGGAAGATTATGGAATTCTTTTTGGACTCTATTAGATTAAGGTAGACTCCTTTAGCTTAGTTTAGGAATGGATGATCGATCTACTTAAAGGCAGAGGGATGGACTACCTTTTGCCCAGTCCTTTGATTATTAATATCTATTTTATATACTTGGTAAATCAGTTTTGAATTAAGAAATAACACATTTTTAGAAAACTGAGAGATTTTTTACATTGCCATTCGTCTGTGAGAATTTTTACCTTACCTGTGTGGTAAGATTGACTTGTCTATGTAAATTAGCTAATTTGATAAAAGTTCTGCTGTGGCATTATGCATTTTAAAATACAAAAATGATTTTCCTCACAGTACAAACTTTGATTTTCAGGTCTTTCATTGGTGTCATGTGAAAATTAATATTCAATCCCTTGCTATTTAGCACTCCTGACAGAGAGGATGTTTCCTTTAGATAGCTTTGTCACATCTTTTTCTCAAGATCTCAAGGCTAGTTGAGGTCCTTAAATCCTTCAGTGAAAGAATGAACAGTGCTACGTAACAAAAAACTAGAGGCATTGGTTTTAGATTTTGAGATTTGGTCTGTAAAGGGACACTTGCTCATTATGTTTGTTCACTAGTCCTTGAGTATTCTGTTGTTTCATATCAGTTAGGTGTTCCTTTCCTGTAGTTTTGTGAATTCTGCTGCACCTTTGAAAGCATTAGAGGATTGCCTTTTCCAGTAACAAAACAAAACACTGACTGTAGTTTAGTACTTTTTAATTTATGAAGTTAGGGATGAGACTTGGACTTTGGCCATTGAAAACTGTTAACTATTTTATATCTGTAATGATTATAGATATGCAAATACTTTTTTTTCTTTATTATTTTTTTTGAAAGTACTTTCTGATGTCATGTTACTTGCAAGAAATTTCTTCTTTAGAATAATTTAATCCTAGTAGGACATTTTTTAAAGTATGTTTAAAAGAAACTTTATTCCTTTTTGCAAAACATCTTTTATAAAAGGTGATTATAGTCCCTCCTTTGCTTAGTACCTTCTAATAGTAAGCAAAAAGGGTCTTCAAATTTTAGTGTTTCAGAACTATTTTTTCCTAATAAGTATGAAAGTTTACAGAAATTGTTAGCAGTCTGTAATTTGGCCTATACTACAGATTTTTATTTTCAGGAGTTAGAATGGATTTGAGAGGCAGATCAGTAGGGATATTCATTCGATTATTACAATTAAAGTGCTTAAAAGTTCTCAGAATAACATCTTTTCAAATCCCATGAGGTTGTTGTTTTATAAAACTAGTATTATAGTTGCCTTCAAAAAGTGAAATGATTTGTTGGAGCTTAGTGTTACTGTAAGAGGAAGTGTACTAATTGCTCATTTCCCCCAAACCAAAATCTTTACTTTGGGCCACTAGTTTTTTTATCAGTAAGGTAATCCAAAGTTTAAATAAGTTTATAACTGCTTTTTCATATTTCTTTACTGTGTCTGCAGGCTGTGAAAATTAAAATGAACAAACTACGGCAGAGTTTTAGGAGAAAGAAAGATGTTTATGTCCCAGAGGCCAGCCGCCCACATCAGTGGCAGACAGATGAAGAAGGGGTTCGTGCTGGAAAATGTAGCTTCCCAGTTAAGGTAAAAGCTTCTGCTTCCATAAATCTGTATGTGGAAAAGAATTGATGCTGTATTGTGTGTGAAGTCCCGCTCCTTAGGACAGCTGAAAGAGAACTCTTCAAAAACTAATCCCTTCCTATTCTGCTTCAGTGGTAAAATTAATAAAATAAATGATAGTGATTTTTCTCTTTATATTTAAAGAGGATGTTTCCTTTAGATAGCTTTGTCACATCATTTTCTCAAGTTGAGATCTCTTTTAGGCTGGTGGAGGTGCTTAGATCCTTCAGGGAAAGAATGAGCAATGGTACTTAACAGAAAAGTGGAGGTACTGGTTGCAGATTTTGAAATTGGCTCTGTAAAGGGCCACTTATTTATTACATTTATTCGTTGGTTCCCTAAACCAAATAAATTTCCTAAACCAAAAGGTTTACTTTGGGACATTAGTTTTTTTATTAGTATGGTAATCTAAAGTCTAAATAATGTGAGAAGGTATATAATCTGGTATATAATTGGAAATCACTACAAATAATATCACTTGATGAGAATACTAATCCTGAAATGCCTAAAAATTCTGAATTATCAAGAATCAAATTAGTTTCTGTAGGATATGCTTATGGACTGGCAGGGTGCAGATAGTGGGAGTCTGCTTTCTGAAAGACAGGTTCAGTGTGTTCTAGAAAATTTTAAATCGGAAGAGTTTAATCCAAAGGGATTTTCTCTTTAATCTTGTAATTTTTAATCATATAGAGGTCATTTAAACTAATGCCTTTGTTTGTCAGAACAAGAAATGGAAGCTTAAAAGTTAAAAACATAGTGAAGATCTAGAGAACAGTGTGTTGCACAGGTGCTTTTTTCTTTACTACGACTTGAGAAGAAAGATCATGTTTAAATACATGGAAGAATTGTCCATGCTATACTGTTTAGTGAAAAGAGGCACAATTATGTAAGCACAGTGTGAGATGTATGAGTGTGGGACAAAAAAATAGAAGGAACTAGGTCAAAATGTTGCTATCTTCAAGAAAAAAATTAGTTTAATATAAAATGTTAAAAAATTTTCTCTATTTTTTCTGTTCTTATGAGTGAATATTCTCACTGTGATTTTCCCCTCCTTTTTACTGCCTCAGTACCATTGCTTAAAACATGGACTAAAGCTTCAGAAACAAAAAAAATCTGTGACAGAGAAAGTGATTTGTAGAATCTACAGGTTAAATAATTACATGGCTTTAAACATACAGAAATTTTTCCAGTCTGTCAGTAACTGAGCATTTTCCTAATCACTTAGCTTTGTTTACTTAACTCATTTGCTGCAACTTCTTTTATAGGAATAATAAACATAATATTTTAATTTTTAATATTTAGTATGTTATTAAAATAAGAAAAAATACTCTTCTCTTACAAAAAACGTAACACTCTTCTGTATTATCTCCTTCACTAAAGATGTTGTCACATTATATAAAAGTTGAGTATTAAGTATATGGAAATGACCACTCTTACACCTTGTTGATTACTCAGAGTATAAATTACAGCTTCTTAGGAGGGCAGCTTGTAAATGTCAGTTAAAAATTTTAAACGTACTTTTCATTTGACCCACAATTTTATTTTACATTTAGGAATTACGTACGTACGTTATAGATATACTGGCATTAAGTGGTTTTCCTAGCATTGTTTGTAATAACAAAAATCTGGAAACACATATCCATCATTCTAAGATTGGATAAAGCAATTATGACATCTGTTAAGTGGAATTCATTGCTGCTATTAAAAAAGAATAAGGTAGATCTATTTTCATGTATTCAGTCAATTTCTTTGGACACCTGCTATGTGCCAGGCATATGCTAAGTGGTAAGCAAAAAACGGCATAATTCTTGCACTTGTGGAGTTTCTAATCTCCTTGTGGGGGAGACAGACTTTAATGAGATATTTACATTAATACCATATGATTACAAACTGAGATAAATGCTTTTTAAAAAGGGAATCTAGTTCTGTAAGAGCTTGTAACAACATGACCTGGACTAGAGGATCAGGGAAGGCTTCTCTGAGAAAATGGAGTTTGGCTTGCTACTTAAAGATTGAATAGGGAAGAATTAAGTAAAAAGATAGGTAGAGCATTTCAGAGTTATGGAACATGTCTATATATAGGCCCCAGTGGTGGGAGGAAAGGAGGATATCAAGGAGCCAAAGGAAGGCTGTAGTGTAGGAAGCTATGAGACAAACCTGGAAAGAAATAGGGCAGAATTTGGGGGGCCATGTTAAGGATTTGGGACTTGAAGAGTAAGGGGAAACCATTAAATGTTTGCTGTTTTGCATTATTTATTTATTTATCTATTTATTTTATTGTAAAATATACATAACATAAATTTTACTATTTCAGAGCCATTCTAGTTATACAGTACAGTGATATTAGGAACATTCACATTGTTCATCCATCGCAGTCATCACCATCATCCATCTCCCAGAACCTTCCCGTCTTCCCCTGCTCCCAGAACCTTCCCTGCTGCTGGGACTCTGGTTGCAGTGTGGTTTGGAGGTAGCCCTGAGTGGATATAATGGGTCTGGTGAAAGATCATTGTAGTAATCCAGAGGCTGGACTAGGGTCATGACTGTGGAGATGAAAAGAAAAGAAGCGAATTGACAGATAATTAAGAGATAAAAGAAACAAGAATTGCAGATGGACTGGATCTAGGAAATGATAACACCTAATTTCTTGTCCCAGACTGATAGAAGTGATGATCATTGACATAGGAAACACTGACATTGGTATAGGAAACTTCATGTGCTCATACAGAAAGTTGACTTAAATGTATTTATTATTAAGTAATAAAGGCAAGATAAAGAACAGTCTGTATAGTATGAGTATTTATACTAGATAGAAAAAATACATTTGCTTATATATATGTAAGACATTTGTAAGAGGGCACAAGCGACTCTGAACTACAGGATAGGAATGAAGGATTGGGGATCTTTTACTTTTCAATGTATATCTTTTGAAACTAGTGACATTTCTTATGAACATGTGTCATTTGTAATAAATAAGCATATATATTTTTTAAAAAATCTCATTCCCAGGATTCTGAGATGATATACAGTGTTGAAATAATTGAAGAAAAGTTAATTGAAGCATTTCTAATTTGCTATGAAATATATAGATTTTTAAGTATTTTGTGTGAGATAAATAAGGTCCAGTATATTTCTGTGTAATTCTTATTTATTATAAGAAACAGGTGGATGTGAGGTGCCTTAGAGATAAGCACATAAAATATAAGATGTATGTCTTATGCAGGTAAGGAAGTTCATTTAGGATGTTTTTTTATATGGTCTTCTCCAAATGGCCTTTTAAGATCCTTTCTATAAGACATTTGTTCTCTCTGGTTTGAAGTGTCCCCCTTACCTGCCCCCCCCCCCCTTTACATATAACTGCCCCAGGGTAGGATAAGAGAATCAGAACCTGAAATTTTCTTTCATAGCCTAGAAATAGATGCATTTCCTCAGCGAGATATAGCTGGGCAAATGCTGTCTCATCTGGCCTGGCCTTAGAGACCATTGAATTCTGAACGAGTGAGGGGTTGGTATAAAAAGTTTTCCATGTAAGCAGCTAGTATGTCAGTGGGCATGCTCCCTGAGGAAGAACATGTTTGTAAGTAGGGAAGAATTTCTTTTGAGGTTCCTGTGGGTCATGTATACGTGGATCCCCACTAAGCATGAAAGCACCATGAATTTTTATTTTGAGGTTGTAAATAAATTTTAGTGAGTAGGTGAATTTGCAAATGTGGAATCCTCAAATAATGAGGATTGACTGTGTATAAATTGTCATTAAAGTCATAAATGCATAGGGGAAGTGAGAAGAGGGCCTAGGACAAACATTAGAAGGGACAGGCAGTGAAATAGGTCTCTTCAAGGAGAATAAGAATGAGGAGAATAAGAATGAAGCCCAGAGAGGGCTTATAGAAGGGAAACCTGGAGAGTGTGGTCACAGAAGCCAAGGTTTGAAGAAAGGAGAAGGTGGTCAAGTGCTAGAAAGAGATCAAGTAAGAAATGAAACTTCATTAAGTTAAAAACTTTAAAGTCTTGGTGACTTTGATAGCATTTGATAGCGGAGTCACAAGGATGGAATCTACATTGAGGAGTGAATGGATGTAAAATAAGGAGACAACAAATCTAGAGATTACTAATTCAAGAAGTTTGTCAGACAAGGTTGTATGAGAGTGAGGAGGGAGAGGTGAAAGGGAAGTATTATATAGGGGCACAAGGAAACTTTTGGTGGTGCTGGCTGTTTATTTTTTTATTTTTTTATTTTTTTCTTTCTATGTGGGTAGTTCCCTGGCTGGGAATCGAACCCAGGCCACAGCGTTGACAGCGCCAGCGCTGAAGCCTTAAGCCATTACACCACCAGGGAACTCCTTTAACTTTTTTTTATTTTTGGCTGTTTATTATATAGATTGTGATGATGGTTTCTCAAGTATATGTATTTCAAAACCTCAGCATATTGCATACTTTAAATATGTATAGCTTATTGTATGTCAGTTGTACTGTCTTCAAAGGCAGAGTAAGAGTAGTAGCAAAGGAAGTGTGAAGTTGAGGGGGTGTGTGTGTGTGTGTGTGTGTGTGTGTGTGTGTGTTTCAGCGGTTTTATTAGATATAATTACATACCATAAAGTATACTCATTTGAAGTGAATAAATCACTGGTGGCTTGCTTTTCTGTTGAATTTTGTTTCTAAGATGGGAGAGATTTCAGCATCATTACAGTCCTCTACAAGCCTTGCAGAGTGTGGATTAGTTATGGGCTGAAGCAAAGAAGCTGCTTCTATTTAAGCAGCAGTAAGAGTGGAAAACAGGGTATAAATGGGCTTAAATTTATGGTGTTGGTGTCTTGAGATTGATGGATTTCTATTCTAAAGACTTATTTTCTTAAGGAAATAGGATGTCAAGCCATTTGTAGAAGAATGAGGAGAGAAGTTGTGGAAGTAGATTTTGAAGACAGTGGACTAGCTACTGTAGAGGATAGGAAGTACAGGACATGCAGTTACTAGAAATAAAAATGCAATACTAAACAGTAATCAACTGAAACTATTATATAACTAGTTTGGTCTCTGCCTATGTATGTTTATAAGTATGCTAGTGCCTGTGTAAGTATAATAATTTATTATGAGTAATGATTAATTAAAGTAGGTTTCAAAGCTCTTAGAATTCTGATAGTATAACAAATAATTTTTTAATGGAGAGGGAATTTTAACATTAAAAGTGAAATATTAACTATATACAAATATTACCTACAGTGGTTCTCAAGTGAGGTCCCTAAAACATTTTCAAAGGGTCCTGAAGTACTTTCTTTTCCAACTACTTGTATGAGGCCAGATTTTCTTCAGGTACTTAAGCCAAAACAACATATTGTAACATATTGAATTAAGATGCAAGTATGAGAATCCAGTTTTTTTCTATTAAGCCAGATAGTAAAGAGTTTTGCAAAAATGTGAAACTGCCATTCTTCTCACAAATTTTTTTTTTTTGGAAAATACAGTTATTTTTCATTAAAATGTTATTTTATGTTATAATGGGGTTTTATTATATTCAAATTAAATAATTTTTAAAATTCTTAGTTTTAATTTCTAATGTAATAATCATCAATGGATGTAACTCACACAAACAAATTCTTTGGCGTCCTCAGTATAATGGGTCCTAAGACCAAAAATTTTGAGAACTGATTTAAACAGTATGCTTTATCTATTAAAGTAATATACTAAGAGTCTATCTATATTTTCCTACAAACATTATATTTTAAAGTGCTAGTATTAATTTTAGATACTAATTTAAATAAATTAGTAATATCTAAGTCAGTCCATCAGTACTCCGACTTGTAATTAAAATCTTAAGTCTGTGATGATGTAGAATATATAGAATGCTAAAAATGACCTCTTGGGTAGATTCTGGCAGAGGTCATATTATCTTCAAATTAGAAAGTATAGAGATTAAGAGGTTGGATTCAGAGTTCATATTTATCACTATTGTTTATAAATTAGTCTAATTATTTTAACTCACTATTAAATGAGATGGAAGGGCTTTCTTATCCCTTTGGTTTAGGGTTATAAAACTAAATCAGGAATCGTGCCAGTATGTACAAATAGGATAGACCAAATGGAGAATTGAACATATGAATGTTAGAATTGGATGTGTGTGTTTCTTAGACCAACATTTTGCTGTATTAAGTGATCTGCCAGGTAGTTTGGGGGTCTAGTCTTTTATAAGATAAGGACTTGCCATTGTGCTAGCAATTATAATAGTATTTTAATAACAAGACTTTATTTGTGGGTAAACCACATAGGCAGAGAAAGTAGAGCTCTTACTATTTCAGTATTTCGAAGAGGGTAGTTCCTGATTCATTGACTTACTACCATGTAACATTTAATAATATGCGATTTCAGATTTTGGTGGGAAGTGTTATGCCAAACTAAAGGTTGCTAAACATAATCTATTCAAGAAAACACAAATTCATAAAATAAAAAGTAAAATGGGAAAATCACAGATAGTGATGAAATATTAAAAATTAAGATTCCATACAAATAAGCTTGAAACCACGGGTAAAATTGGTAATATTCTTGGGTGATATAAGTGACCAAAATTGATTCCAAAAGAAATTGAAAATATAAAGAGGCCAATTACTGTAGAAGAAATACCATAAGATGTTAAATATACTTGCTTGTTTATCTACCTCCTACCCCTAGCATAACAACAGAATATTATTAAGCCATTAATGAAAAAAGAAGTCATGCTTTATTTGTTCATCCAGGCTTTACAAATTTATTTTATAATTTTATACATTCTTTTCTTATATGTAGCATTCCAAAACTTGACAGAGCATCAAAGAAGGAAACTACAGACTAAATTAAATTATAGATATCATCACAAAACTCTTGATAAAATATTATCACAGACAGAATCTAGCAATCCAATTAAAGACTAATTTATACCTCACTCATCATTATGTAAGGACAAACTGAGGGAGTGAGTTTCTTTTATATCAGAATGGGACAACCCCTTACATACATGTACACAGAGACTTCCCACTACTTTGCATTGTCTAGGATTGCATCAAATGCCCATGTTGTAGTTGCAGGGTAAGCCACAGAAACAGTCAGTATGAAAATACTGTGTGTATCTTCGTGGTCCAGTATTTTCAGACTGTAACATGGAGATAAGCTCTTCTAGCAGGGAAGGCTGTTGAAAGAATGGCTGTCATGTAGGCAACTAACAGTGTCAACCAGTCACTATACAAGGGGGGACCCAAAAGAACACGGAATTATGGTCGCCTTTTGTAATAGAGGCCTCCTCTGCTACGTGACTGTTCTAGGAACCCATCTGCATCAGTGTACCAACTGGCGTTGTAAGAGGCTGTGTTCGGCTTCAGTAAATTATTTTTTGGAGACACTTTTCAACGCTTGCCCATTTCATGATGGTGATTTACCTGAGCAACATGTGACATAACGCACCTGCCCGCACTGCACTGAGTGTAAGTGTTCATCAGTTTTTGACCAAAAAACAGCATGACCCCCCCCTCTTGCCCCACCCTCCCTATTCATCGTATCTGCCCCCAAGCAACTTTTTTTTTTGTTTCCCCGGATGAAAAAAGTCCTCAAAGGAAAATGTTTTGCTGATACCGAAGAGGTGAAATAAAAAAACAGCAGAATCCCTAAAAGGCATCAAAATCAACGCGTTCAAAAACTTTTGAGCAGTGGAAAAAGCATCTCGCTAGGTGTATTGCATCAAATGGAGAGTACTTTTGAAGGTGACTGAAGTTTAAACGTGTAAGAACAAATATACAAGTTTTTATAAATAAATTTCATTTTGGGGGGGTCCCCCCTCATATCTTACCTATTCTTGAGTATTTGTCCTCTCTGTTTATTTCCTGCTGTCACCGCTTTAATCAGGTCCTGATTCTTTTTTTCACCCTTAGACCATTATAAGAACTCCTGACTACTGCTTTGCCTTCTGAGCTTGTTTCTATTCTAGATGATTATCTTAGTACTGTAATAGTGATCTTCCTAAATTGGAAATATGGTTATGTCACTTACCTACCTTCTGTCCTCCTATGGCTCTAAAATAAAATTTTAGAGAGGCATCTAGAGCTCCCTAAAAGTATACACTTGCAAGCCAAACTACCTGATTTTGAGTTTGAGCTTTGTCAGTTAACTGTGTGACCTTAAGCAAATCACTTAACCTCTCTGTGTCCCAGTTTCATCATCCACAACATGAAGACTAGTACTTATGTAGTATAGGTGTACTGAGAATTAAATGAGTAAATACAGTACATTTGAAAAATATAGCACTGCCTGGCATATAAATGAGTCACAATAAATGTTTGCTGCTGCTGCTATTATTGTTGTTACTGGTTAGATGCCAATTGAATACTGGAGTTTTTAATCTGCATTTCTTATTTCTTGGGGGGGTTTTCTTAATTGTCAGATGACTTGTTCCATTATAATTGTACTTCAAGTTTATTCTTGAAGAGTAGCCCATTTTAATTGAGTTTACTACTCCTCTTTGATTAAAGTCCCCAAAGGAGTTTTAATGTCATGTTCAGCCATCTGCATCCTATATTTTCTATGTAACATAGGCTATGTATATGTGATAATATGCCTTACAGTTTCTTACAAATTAATGATTATGTCACTTTTTGTCAATGTTGGGAACTGCTGACTGTACAGTCTCACATAAGAGCTCTGCATTTCTTCTCGTGGATAACATGACCAAAGCAAGGGGAAAATCTATTTTTTAAATAATTTTTTCAAGAAAAGGAAAAATGACTTAATTCATCCAAGAATGAAATTCCACATACTGTTTTTTTCTAAAGTACATTTATGTGAATACAAGTCCCTTACTCAGAGGGAGTTTGGAAAAGGCATACAGACAAAAGAAGTCCAAGTGTCAAATATTTTAGCCATTAAAGCATAAGTCAGCTGCAATTCTTCAGTGAGATAGTGTCTCAGAGAAGAGAAGAGACCTCTTTAATAATGTTTATTTCAATGGGCATGTTTTTCTCATAGTCTAATAAGACACAAGACTGATTTCTATCTTCACATTTCTAAAATAGATTATGCAACTTAGAGTCAGTCCATATAGGAGATATTTTTGTTACTGTCTTTCCACCAAGTCCTCCCTGCTTTTTTGTTGGCATAAACACCCATATGTGGCCAATTGAATTGATCAAGATGATAGAATAAAATCCCTTGGAAACACTTTGGAACCTGTATTCATTTCTCAGCACCTCAAGGTAACTCAGATCATAAAACCCTGCTTTCTTATTTTGATATTAATATAAAATGGAAACAGATGAATGAATTGGAAGTAGTTCTAGAATGAGCCTTAGGAAAACAGATACATAAGACTAGAGATAAGAAAGTGAAGAAACCCAATCTCACACTCAAAATATGTGAATACTATGTAGTTTATGCTGATAAATTTGAAAATCTAGACTACGAATGTCCTGGGAAAATACGCATTATTAAAATTAACTGAAGTAGTACAAGAAAAGTTGAATAGTTCCCTAACCATGAAGTAAATAGAGAACATTTTTAAAACTCCAAAACTATCTTCCCCAAAAGATATACAAATAGCCAACAAGATACTCAGCATCATTAGTTCTTAGGGAAATGCATATCAGAACCCAATGAATGTCCATTATAATTGAAAAACAAGAATTAAAAAGAATTGTGGAATAATGTATAGTGCCAAAGTAAAACACACACGTGCGTGCGTGCACACACACACACACACCACAAAGAAGTAACACATCACACCCACTTGGATGGCTAGACCTAAAAAAAAAAAAAAAAGAGAAAGAAAACAAAAAGTAGTAAGTTGGTGAGGATGTGAGAAACTGGAACCCTTATGCATTGCTGGTAGGAATGTAAAATCAGCTTCTGTAGAAAGCAGTTTGACAGTTTCTCAAAAAGTTAAACATAGAATTGCCATATGACTCAGCAATTCCACTGGTAGGTATGTACCCCAAAGAATTGATAACAGGTACTTAAACAAATACATGTTTATAACATCACTTCACAATAGTCAAAAGATGAAAACAGCTCAGATATCCCTCAGTGGAAGAATGGATAAGCAAACAATGGTACATAACATTCATTGGAATATTACTCAGCTATAAAAAGCAATCAAGTATTCAAACATACTGCAATGTGATGAACCATGGAAACAGTGTGCTAAGTGAAATATGCCAGATAGAAAAGGTCATGTACAGGGGACCAAAAAAAACAAAACAGAATTATCTTCTGCAGGGTGGGCCCCTTCTAGTACATACAGGCTTCCCCTGGTAGATGAGTGCTCTAGGAACCCATCTGCGTCAGTGTACCATCGGCGTTGTTGTGAGAGGCTGCATTCGGCTTCAGTGAAGTTTTTTTGGAGACTCTTAACAACACGTTTGCCCATTTCATGATGGGTGATTTACGAGCACATGTACAATGTGCGACATGACAATGTGCCAGCCCACACTGTGCTAAGTGTTAATGGTTTTTGAGCCAAAACCGCATGACCCACATACCTCACCCTCTCTATTCACTCCATCTTGCCCCAAGCAACTGTTTTTTGTTTCCCTGAATGAAAAAAGTCCTCAAAGGGAAAGGTTTTGCTGATGTGGAAGAGGTAAAACAAAAAACAGCAGAAGCACAAAAAGGCATCAAAATTGATGATTTCAAAAACTGTTTTGAGCAGTGGAAAATGCAACTGGATAGGTGTATTGCATCAAACCAAAAGTACTTTGAAGGTGACTAAAATTTAAACATGTAAGGATAAATGCACAATTTTTTATAAATAAATTCCTGTTTTTTGGGGTCCCCCTATATTGTATGATTTCGTTTATGTGAAATAGAATAGGTAAATCTTATAAAGACAGAATACAGGTTATTGGTTGCTAGGACCCGTGGAGAAGGGCAATGGGAAGCAAGTGCTTAATGGGTATATGTTTTGCTTTTGGTGTGAAAAAAAAGTTTTGGAATTAGATAGAGGTGGCGATTACACAACATTATAAATGTATTAAATGCCACTGAGCTATTCACTTTAAAATAGTTAATTTTATGTGATGCGAATTACATCTCAAAAAAATTTTTTTAAAAACATTTATGATTCAATCCCAATAAATCATCTTAGAAAAATGGCAATAGTGTAACACATTCTTTAAATGATTGAAAAACTTTCCCAGAGTCAAGCATAAGGTTGAAACATTTACATGAAATTTGGAAGGAAATGAGGTTGCTCTCCAACACCTCTAGTATTCAGCACATTTAGAAATGGTAATCATTTGGAGAAGAAATAAACAAAAACTATAAATGTGGGATATCAAGACAACACTTACCTTGTTTGTTTCTATAGATGTCTATCTGAAAAACCTAAAAGAATCAACCAAAAAAAACTTTCAAATGATGGGAAATTGCAGTATTTTGGCTACTTATAAGATACTAAAATCAATATATAGAAAAACCACTAGTTTAGTTGAAAATATTATAGTTTTGATTCTTGCAGAATGTGGATTAAGCTAAATTAGAAATACTCCCAATGTGCAAATATCCAGACATTTTCTCTTAAAGTGTAGCTGAGCATTCAGTATGAGAGGTACCTTCAGTTACCAGAAATTAAGAAGGAATTTGAAAGCAAGGCAGGAATCATGCTAACTGATGGAATAGCCTAGGAGGGAGATGATTTGTGAGCTACAGCCTTTGGTTTTAAACATTCATTCTCAAGGCCCTGGACTCATAAAAAGCAGAGAATTAGAACTGAAAACCCAGCACAGAACCAGAACCTTCGGTGGGCTTAACAATCAGTGAAATAGACAACTAAAAGAAAAAGCACCCCCAAAATTTTATTTTAGTTTTCTGCTCTGCTCTTAGGCACTCCCCATAAAAGGAGTGTGTGATCTCTCTTGCCCTGGAATAACCATTATTTTTATTTATGCCTTTTTCAGTATGCATGCATGAGTATGCGTGTATGCCTCAGATCCAACAGATTCAGGTAACATTTAGTGCCTAACATTATATAACTCTTCCGTTATATAATAACTCTTTGAGACATTTATTATAAATTGTGTTCATATAAAGACACTGAGGGTAAGTAAAGTAACTTTATCTTAACTTTCTACAATGGCTGTAAGTTTCTTGAGTGCAGGAATTTCAGTATTCAATTTTGTACCCGTCCAGTAATACCTACCATAAACATAGCAATAGCCCTACCTTTTTTCTTCTTTCTGCAGTACCTTGGCCATGTAGAAGTTGATGAATCAAGAGGAATGCACATCTGTGAAGATGCTGTAAAAAGATTGAAAGCTGTATGTATTTGATGGTTACCAGTGTTGATCTACATGCTGTAAATATTTTCTTAAAAGATTTTGCTCACTACATTTTAGTGACCCACTGTCCAGTAAGAACAGTGTTTCTCTTATGGAAAAAAAGAATGTGAACTCACTTATTAAGAGTATCTCATGTTACCCAAAAATGTACATCAAAGACCTTCAAATTGGGCGAGACATTATTCAAAAGGTATTTTTGATTCAGAACCCGTATTAAACAAATGGTATGAAATGTTATAGATGAATAATATTCTAAAACCAGGATAAAACTGTTAGAGTTAGTGTCTTAACCTAACTGTAATAACTGGGTTATATATTATTGATTTTAAATCTATAAGAAACAGCTTTCCAGGGAGAAGTAGAAGATAGATACCTGTGTTCGTGGCTAGTGAGGTTTACATTTTAGGAGGACTTATTATTATCTTCATTGCTACTCCCCATTTTCTTTCTCTACACCCCTCTAACATAAACAGTATATTTCCCCTGCCTCTTGCACAAACTTCAGCATACTTGAAATGAAGACTCCAAGATAAATAATGTTCACTTTGCTTGTTATGCCGTAGAACACATCCAGGCACATACCTGTGTATTTAATAAAGGGAGAGAGTGGGTTCAGAGTTCATAAAAGTTCAGGCTAAAGTATTAATTTCATATTTTGGATAGGTTTGAAGAACATTTCTGACAACCCTCTTCACAACCTTCCTTCTCTCCAATATGTGGCCTTTTCCCCTTTGCTCTGAAAACTTTATGCATTACTTTTGCATGGCCTTTCCCCAAATAGCATTAAAGACTCAATGCTTTGGGTTTGCTGGTATGGTGGGCTGCTGCAAGTTTGGCTATTAGTGAGTGCTTTTTTTCTCAGTTTGCTTAATAATCAGAACTTTCCTGCTTCTTGGCACATTCTGTAGGACCTCTTTTCTGTAATTCCTCGTTATAAAAGGTATAAAATTGAGGAAGCAACCAACTCAGAAAGCAGGATTATATTTTGAAACAAGTGCCTAAATTTATTGTAGAAGAGAAAGGAGGAGACTATAACTGATTATACTGTGCAAAGAAATAAAAAACAAAACATAGTACAGGCACATGTACATATATGCACACCTTAGATTTTACCTTAGATTTTGGTCATTTAAATTCTTAAATAATTGAAGCCCTTTCCTAGTCTGTCTGTGCAGTCCAATTAATTATCATTAATGTTAAAGGCATTATGGTGCATGAAACTATGTATAATTTATAGACATGCTGTGTCCACCTAAATACATATTCCCCAGTTAAATCATCCTCAGATAATGTAATTTTTCAAGAAATATAAATTTAATCTCCTCTTTAACAGAAGTAAGTTCACTAGAAGAACAAAATAAGTTTAGCTAAGAACATTTAAAAAAAATAATAATGCAATGATTTGCCCTATAGTCATTAAAGAATATTTTAAACATCATAACACTGATGACTGAAAACAACAGAAAAATCAGTGAACAGACTAGAGAGACCTAAAACAAACTATAGTTACTAAAATCTTACACAACTTCCTTGAGGAAGTTTTTTAATTCACAGTATAGCCTCATGTTCACTCTAAATAAGGAAAAACAGGAAATGGTTTGAGTTTGCCCAGAAGGAATTAAGAAATGGTATTTAGTTGTTTAATGAGCAGTTAATCCTCTTAACTGTCTAGTTTTTTTTTAACCTACTTTTAATTAGAAATATATCTTTATTATGTAGATAGTATATGTTCATTGTATAAAATACAAATGAATAAAATCCCTTGCAATCCCCGAGATAGCCACTCTTCACCATCTTGTTTTAAAACTAATTTTTTTAGTTGATAAATGTTTTTGTTTTATCTTACCTTTTTATTTTTTTAACCAAGAAGGTTATGAACTATAAGCATGATTTGAGAGGTATAGGACTATTTAAATAATAAAACTTAGTGAGTTTTTATTTTCACGAGAAATTGGGGGGAAAATTACCTTTTAAAAACTTATACCTATGTCTAGAACAATGTCTGGCACATAGTAGCCACTCAAAAATATTTCTGTAATGAATATACAGAAAACAATTTGGTCCTCAGTATGTGCTTCAAAACCTCATAATAGTCTTTAAAATCGTAATTATGTTTAATGTTTTAAAGTGTATGAAACTCTTTCGCATATCTCTAAAAGATCCTCATTTCCCTTGGTATTTTATGGCTAAAATGAAGTTTTATATATGTTGATTACTTTTCAGGGCATACTTAAACTTGAATTTTGAGGGGAAATTGACGACTTCAGAATTTTTCATTTAAGAAGTTCTTTAAAATTTTTATTTTTCAGACCAGCCCTATCCAGGTGACTTGGAGCAAATGTTAATAATTTTATGTAGGCAAACATGTATTTTAAAAACTAAGATTGAATTTTTAGGTAACTGAGGTCAGCTTCCTGTTTATTTTACGGAATAAAACTTTCCCCTTGTGTGAAAACCCTTTCTAATGCTATGCTGAGAAGCTCGCCGAAAGTTGGAAGTCTTACAGGATGTTGTTCTTCTCAGATCATACTAGTCCACAAAAATTTATGACTTTTGCCTTCTTTAAATATTGTTACTGTGCTGAAGTTTGTAGAAGCTTCTCCTTCTTACCAATACATTCATCTAACAAACATCTGTAATCTATAACAACCATCTGTAATCAAATGGACCAGATGATTACCTTGTGCCAAAAGCTACATCTCTAGAGGTGTTTTTGTTTATTATACTAGATCATAAAGTTTTCTCTTAGAGCTTCCAATAAGTGGAAGCAAATATATTTAAAAAGTATGCAGGCCTACAGATTAAAGAAAAAAAGATAGCGTGTTTGAGGAAGTAGTTTGAATGCCAAAGTTTTAAAATTTGAAGAATTATATAGCTCAAATGTACCAGTTTAATTAGCATAACAGACATTTTAAACTTATCACTTGAATGGTCTTTGAACTAAAAAATCTAACATAGTACTTTTTAAATTTGTCAGGAATTGAGGAAGCAGGGTAATTTGCAAGTATAGTTTTCTTTTTTCCCTGAAGTAGTCCCTTACAATTCAGGATTACTTTGACTTGAATTAGAAATTCTCTGCAAGTTTAATATTCTCCAATGAAAAGATACTATAACTAAAAAAGATAGTGTTTTAAACTTATGCTTCTCAAAGCACAAATATGTTTAAATTGTTTTTAACTTTGTATATATAGAGTTAGTTACAGCTATTTTTAACTCAGTTACTTTGTGACATAATTTCACAGATTAGCCATTTAGGAATTTACATTGTGTGGGATATTGCCTATAGACAATCTGTTGTCTATTTTCACTGCCTTTATGTCATAGTCAGTTGCTGGGTGAGGAGTAATGTCATTTATCAGTCTGTTCTTTAATAAGTGTTTCTGACCTTTGGTTATCTTGTTTGATACCGATCCAAAAATGCCCTTCCTTTAAAAAAGTCATTTCTTCCCATTGTCTCTGTAAATGTCTCTCCCGCTGTCTTTGTTTTAGACTAAGTTTCATTATACTACCAGTTTCTAATATGTTGGATTTTTATTCACTATTTGATATATTTTTTCTAATATATGTTCTTGTTTTAGCAGGTAAAAGAATCATAACTTAATTGTTTTTTTAAAAAACTATTATTCTCTATTAACTATCTTTTTATGCATTTTGCACGTCAACTTTTTTCATTAACATCTGAGATCTTTAATAGAAAGAAGACAAACTCCATGTTAACAAGAGCTTTTCTGGGAGCTAAATTAAATATTAACGGATCTCTTTTCCTTACCTCCTCATCCCTCAAGAATGGTGAATCTTTTAACTTTGGCTGCATCCTTAAAAGCTGATGTTTGCTCACAGTCTAACAAAACTATGGTCACCAAACTTGGCAGCAGAAATAAAGTTACTCTTACTGTGGTAACTACCCACATTACTTTATTATTTTCCCAGCTTAAGTTCAAAACACTTTGTGGAAATATTTGATGCTATTTATCATTTTTAAAACTTAGGGGACAAACTTTTCAATTGATAAATGACTTCATAAATTATCTGAGGGAGTCAAATTTCAGTACAGTTGTCTTTTTTTAGACATCTATCCATTTATTAAAAACTGATTATAAAAAATAAAGGCTTAAAGCATAGTTCAACCAAAGCTAGGAAATGTGAATTTAAGGTAGCTTGGGTGATTTAGAATCCATCTACTTTGCATAAATTCTTCAGATAACTGGTGGCCAGTTATCAGAGTTTGTATATGCTTAAAAATTGATGCTGAGACCATAGATAGCTATGTCTCTCTCATCTGCATAGTTTCAGAATTGTATATTTAAAGCATTTAAAAAGAAAACAGCCCATTCCTTAAATTTCAGTTCTGGTCCACAGATGTGGTTGGTTCTCAGACATAGTTGTTTTCTCAGCTCCAGTGAAATCATTTGCCTCGTGTTCTTTGTAGATGATTTATTCTGTGTTTAGAATAGGAAATATTTATTATTTTCCCATGATTGTCATGGAATTCATCAGCACACACTTACAAATCAATCCTAATGGAGAAGAAAGGCTTCTGTAAGTGACATCTTGAACTCAGTAAGAAAAAGCCTGACCAGGACCCTTGCCGTGCACTCATAATTTAATTTTATGTGTTTAAGTAGTCATGTGAATATGAACTGGTTTTTTAATTGATGGCTTCCACATAGGTGACCACTTTTCCATTGAAAAATGTATGTGAAACTAATCTTGTATATACTACTGAATATTGTGAAATTTAAAATGCAAATCTCACCAAACTAGTATGTCTTAATCTTTTTCTCTGCTACCAAATTTGGATAATCTCTGTTTTAAAAGTAAATCAAGAATACCAAACTAATTAGTTGCTCTGCATGGATACTGGTCCTGATTTCTTCTCATTCTTTCCCTGGATTCTTAGGCCATACAGTATGTTTCCCTGCATTTTCATATCACTCCTGGTATAGATAACTCTTTAAAACTCTCACTCCCTCCCCTTCTCCTACTTTGCCCTTTACCCAACTTCTGTATGTGCTTATTGGTGTGAAACCCTGGGACATTTAGCCCATACAGTAATAGCGCTCGACTTGTCCCCCTGTTCCTCCAGGAAAGGAAGTTCTTCAAAGGCTTCTTTGGAAAAGTAAGTTTGATGCCACATTTGTGCTTGCTTTTATAAGGAGTTACACCCCTAGTATAGCACTGACATGTTTTTAAAAAAGAAGTACAGCTTTGATATCTTTATAGTACAGGAATTGATTTGACTGGATGTAGAAATCAATGAATTGGAAAGTTACTATCTGTGATATTAACTGTGTCTATTGGTATGAAATCTGATGATGCCTAGGAAAGTCCAGTAAATAAGTAAGTAAAAAAGGATTGTCTCAAGACTAGGTGTTAAAATAAGTTTAATTTTGCAAAACTGTCCTATTAGCATATTAGCTTAACATTAACAAGTGCATTTTACTTAGTGTTTGATATTGACAGAGAAATGGGAAGAAATACTAAATTTAAGTGAAAATTTAACATACCCCAAATTTTACATTTAATGCTATAACATTTTTTCAGTCTTTAAATTTCAGGGGATGTGAAAGTATATAAACTTAGCTTTGGAGGTTCTTTGATTTTTAACATGAGCTATTAATCTAAGAAAAACTATCTTTGTTAGTTTACCAAATCTTCATTATATGTGGAATGTTGTTTATGTAAATACTTTTATAAATACTTTTAAAGTAATGATTATTTAATGTTCAGATTTCCTCATAATTAAGAATATATATACAAGCAGGTAAATACATTTTAAAAGTTGTGTCCAAGTTTATCATTGTTTAGTGTTAAGTGTTACAAAATAATACAGACTGAGACAGTTTAAGAAAAAATTATTATCATTGGAAAACTGAGTGTAAATTACTAAAAGTTTATGTGAATATAAAAATCCCATCACAGTTGTTCTTTTACGGGGTGGTTGTGTTACTTTGGAACTTTGATTTAAGGAACAATAGTTTTCATTTCCTTCTCAAAATTTTAGTAATAACATATTTTCACATGTTCTTGTTTAGGTCATCTTTATATTAATGTAAACAAATTTGAAGGACTTTAGATTGACTGGTTTAATTTAGTTACTGCTGAAATAAAAAGTCATATAATTGACTTACACATGTCACAATAAAAATTTTTAGTAGACATTTTGAATCTGAGTCAAATTAACAGGTCCAGAGTATATGGGACCCATATATAGAAAGAATTAATCCTGTTGACATTTGCATAATTATTAATTGGCACTTAATTGTTTAGGAAATGGTTTTTGTACAGTATTTATTCTTTTCCAAATAGAATTTCTCAAAGCAGTTCCAGGTCACCACAATTATCATAAATTTTAAATTATTTTTCAAGTGGTCAGTTTTTAATATGTCTATTATAGTAAAACAGCCTTGTCTATCAAGGCTAGATTGTAGAAAATATTGATTTGGTTTATAGAAAAAACATGTTAAAAGTGTATTTTTTAAAAGTTTATAACATGGTATTAGGGAACAAAGATAGCTCTCACTTCACAATCAGTTCCAAGATGGCAGTATTCATTGCTACATATGAGGGGTCAAGATACACTTACAGTATCACTGACCTGGGTCACACTTTGCTTCTTAGCTGTTTTCACTGCATTTTGCTACATGATAAATTTATACGGTGTAACAAAGAAATTATGAATCATGTCACTTCATCTTTACAATAGCCCTGAAATTACTATTCTCCCTGTTTTATGAGGAAACTGAAGTTTACAGACAAAGTGACCCTCCTGAATTCACAGAAATAAGAAGTGGTGGAAGCTAGGGTTTTTGAATCTCAATAATTTGACTCTGGAGCCCACACGCTTAATCACTATGCTTTACAAGCACTCTGTTCTCATGTTATTTACAAGTGAAGTTTAAAAGATTTAACCTTAAAAGATCCTAGTAAATAAAGAGCTTCCTGGAAAGTCATTTACTTTCTAACTTTATTCTTTAAAGGTAGTAATATAGCTTTAGATTTATCTCTAGTTATTTTACTATTTATTAGTTAAAGCTTTGAAGTGTCTTTTTCAGTGGTTCAAACTGTTATTGATTTGGAGGTATTTAAATCATATTAGTGAATTTGGCTCCCAAAGGATTTCTTTCCAAGATGCTAAGCAATCACATAATGGTATCCGTGACCAGATGTGACTGTCGAGAGTTTTTTCTTATGTTATTGCAGGAAGAATTCTTTTTATGGCAGGATGATTTTATTCTAATACACAATTTTTTAATACAGTTAAATCATTCAAAGAGTGTGGAAAACAGGGAAAAAAGCATCATTCATATTCTTATCAGAAGTGTGCTTTTAAATGAAAAACTTTACTTTGGAGCCTTTTAAATCTTTCAAGTGGCCATCATTCAACTGAACTTCACTAATCTTCAGGAAATGGGCTGGTAAAAGAGACTTGGTTTGGTGAGTTTGCTAGGTCAGTTGTGGTTTGATGAAAGCTGTATGTGATAGGGAGAATCTCATAGAATAGTTTATGATAGGGGGTTTTTATCTAGTACAGTTCCTCAGACATTTTGATACTTTCTTAGCCTTCACATCATGTATGTTCTAATGATCAAAGATAAAGAGAGCATCAGTTATCAAAAAGTGTTTTCATCAAACATATTTGCATAAAAGTAGATAGATGTAAGAATTATTAGCCCTTATTCTGCATTTATAAATCATGGCCAGGAGGACTGCTGCTTCTTTTCCCTAAGTTACATCCTGAACCTACATACGCAGTCACTTCCTTATTCTTATATTATCAGTTGAGTACCTCCAGAAGCTTTAGGAGTAGAGAACAGATAAACCTGGGTCTGTTATGGCAGCAGTCCCCAACTTTTTTGGCACCAGGAACCAGTTTTGTGGAAGACAGTTTTTCCACAATTTGTGGGGTGGTGGTGGTTTGGGGATGATTCAAGTTCATTACATTTATTGTGTACTTTATTTCTATTATTATCACGTTGTAATATATAATGAAATAATTATGCAACTCACCATAACGCAGAATCAGTGGGAGCCCTGAGCTTGGGTTTTGATATGAGCGTGCAAGCAATTGATTTATTATGGTTTTTGTGCAGTCAAACCTCTCTGCTAATGTTAATGTGTATGTGCAGCTGCTCCCCAGCACTAGCATCATCGCCTCAGCTCCACCTCAGATCAGCATTCAATTCTTATAAGGAACACGCAAACTATACCTTATATGTGCAGTTCACAATAGGGTGAGAGAATCTAATGCTGCTGCTGATCTGACAGGAGGCAGAGTCAGGCGGTAATTCAATGGGGAGTGGCTGTAAATACAGGGTCTGGCAGAAGTAATGCCAGGTCCTGTATGTGAATGTCTCCCACAAGACGGACAGCAATTTGAACATTTCACCTAAAGTGTGCTTGAGTATGATATTATTATGTTACAGAATTACATGCTTATGATTTTGTAATAAAAGATTTGGCATAGACTATCAGCTCATAAAAACGGGGTGTTATTTGTGCCGGACCCTGTACAGATGAAGCTTTGCTCACTAGCCCACGGCTCACCTCCTGTTGTGTGGCCTGGTTTCTAACAGGCCTTGGCCCAGGGGTTGGGGACCCCTGTGTTACAGAACTGTATTATTAACCCATTATAAGTTCACACACATCTTAGAAGAAAAAATACTGAGAACCTGAAATAACTTTTTCCAAAGTAGCTACGTTAAATTGCTCATTGTTTTAGGAAAGCCAAGCATGTAGTTGGTTCATTACACCAATTCATTGGTATATTTGGTCATACCAGGCCAATACTTTATTACCAAGTAATTACAGGGCACCTAACATTTGAAAAGGATTTCATAATTTTAATATATTTGAGGAACCCTATGTGCTAAGTAATCTGTGTTTCCATTTTTATGAGGAACTAACTGATCATAGATATATAAAATGTGTTTAGGCCACCCTGTTAGGTCTCTTTTTAAAGCCATTGTATTAGAAAAATTCAGTTCAGTCTCCGCTCCTGTGAGTCTCTTTCCTGTGTGTCTCATTTACTATTCAGACAAAACATTTTACTTCTGGTCACCAAATGTGTGGTGATTTCCTCACACCAAGCAGTTCTCTGCAGTACCAGCTAGGTGTTCTACATTTAATTCAGTTCTGACACTCTCTATCTGCAGAGAGTGTCACATCCCACAGGTTAAGAGCTCAGTCCCACAGCACTGCTCCCACCCTACTTCAGGTGCCAACTGCAAGTTGTAGGTCTCCTGGTTACCCACAACTTCTCTCCGTTTGGCTATAAATCGGAGGTTCCCATCACCTCTTCTTTAGGTTTTGTTAATTTGCTGGAGTGGCTCACAGAACTCAGGGAAATAACACACTTAAAACGTTTACCATTTTATTAAAGGATACAGATAAACAGCCAGATGAAGAGATAACATAGGGCAAGGGCTTGGGAGCGTCCACAGCACAGGAGCTTTTTTTCCTGTAGATTTGGGATGTGTCACCCTCCCAGTGTAGATGTGTTTGCCAATCTGAAACTTCTCAGAACCTCATAATAATGGAATTTTATGGAAGCTTCCTCATATAGACATGATCATGTTAATTCTGTCTTCAGCTCTTCTCCCCTCTTTGGAGAATGAGGAGTGAGCCTGAAAATTCCAAGCTCCTAATCATGGTTTGTTCTTTCTGGTGACTAACTCTCATCCAGGAGCCCACCCAGAGTTACCTTATTAGAATAGAAGATGCTCCTAGTGCTTTTATTACTTAAAAATTTACAAATGTTTTAGGAGCCCTATGTCAGGAATGGGTCAAAAAACAAATATTAGAACAAGAGATGCTCATATGGGCTTTAATCACTTCGGAAATTATAAGGGTTTCAGGAGTCTATGCCAGGAACTAGGGACCGAGACCAGTACGTATTTTCTATTATCTTACAGTCGTTTACTTGTATTTATATAGAGCTTTATAGTTTATTATATGCTTTGACCTTTCTCATAATTTGCTACTCATAACAACTCAGTGAATTAGACAGAATAATTCATGAAACTACCTTTTACAAATGAATGAACAAGCTCAAAGAAGTCACCCAGCTAGCAGCAAATAGCAGTGCCTACCCTGAAACCAAGGTTTTCTGAAGCTTGGTGCAGTTCTTTGACCTACCCCTTATTGAATGTTTTCTCATTCAAAAGTGTTGGCCTCTGCTCTCCTTAATTATAATGAATGGAGAAATGTCTAATGCAAAGGACATGAAACAGTTCAAGGGCCTGAACGCCTCCTACAAGAATGCCCGCACACAGTTTATAAATTTGAATTAGTTGCCAATATTTCAAACACTGAAAGTTTGCATATGAAAACTGGGATACCTAAAGAATTAGAACATCTGGCAAAACAGCATACTTTCAGTGTGACAGTAGTGGCTTGAGCCGAGTAACTAGCGAATATGCCCTTTGGTTGTCTATTTGCTATAAACTGCACAACTCCCTCTTGTCCTTATACTCAACCCGCTTCATTCATTTTGTTATTTGCTTCTAACCATATGGGCATTTGAATTTGTGAACTCTTCCCTGGGCTGTTTTGTCACTTTGATTTGCTGGGGAGTGGGTAACCATTTCGAACTATAATATATAAAAATTACCGAAAATCTTATATCTCTTGTAGTTAATTCTGTTAATGTACTGCCAAATTAATCTCACATTTTCACAATTTTACAGTTGATAAAAGGCATCATTAATGGAAAGAGAACTGACACTGGGTGGTGAACACATAATACAACACATAGACAATGCACTGTAGAATTGTACACCTGGAACCTATGTAATTTTTGGTAGCCGATGTCACCCCAGTAAGTTTAATAATAATAAAAAAATTGGCATCATTAGAAATGGTTATGTTTTAGAGAATGCATGGTTAAAAGGTAGAATGTGGTTATATTGTTTTCATCTAATTTTCGAGAATAAAACATTTAATGGTATTTATGATGCTCTTAAATCAGTGCACTCAAATCTACATTCTATTTCAGATTTTCCAAATTTTCTCCTTTGTGACAAATCATATTTAGTGCTTATATTTATTCTGGATTCTTTTCTTTAAAAGTGAGGGAATATCTGTTGCATCTTTCCTTTTCTTCCTTTCAGCTTTTCAAATTCCCATGCCCTTCTGTAGATATTACTTTCTTGGCATTTTATTAGACATATCTTTTGGGATTTGGTTTATTTTTCTTTTTGAAGTGCATTTTAACATATTTCTAAAGGAAAAAAATGTCTTGAGTAATCAGATTTCCATTCATGCTTGGTTTCATTATTTCCTGTGATATGACCAACTGGTTCATCAAATGCCTTGGTCACTGACCTTTCCTAGATTAAAAAACATTCAGTAATCTTTAAAGTTACCTGTTCATGAAAACCCAGTGCTTCTCAGGCTTCAAGTCACAGTTGGTACCTAAAACATGCTAGGGACTGTGGTAGGCTGTCCAAATACAAAGATAAGTAAGACAATTGCCTTTCTTTCTTTCTTCTTTTTTTTTTTTTTAGCCTGTTTACTCTCTCATTTTTTTTTCCATCCTCCCCCCCCCCCCCCATTTTTAGATGGCTCTCTGACACCTCCTTTTTTCTTAAACTTGCAGAATTTCTTATTCTGGTCTTTCAGCTGATTACCTTGCTTTCTACTTCACTGAAAAAACAAAAGTTGTCAGAAGAAAACTCTCGTGCCACCACACATCTCCTCACCTCCCTGTATCCATGCCTGTGTACTCTGTTTTCCCTCCTAGTCAAGGGATGAACATCCTCCTAGCTGAGGCCAGCTCCTCCACTGGAGTCTTATTCCAGCTCCTACTATTCCAGCAGCACTACCCCCTCTCTTTGCCATGATCAGTTTTTTCTTCAGTGGATCACCATTAGCATATAAACAAACCATCCTTTTTTAAAAAGATTTCTTGATGTGTTCAGTTCCTGCTCTCCCTTCCGATGTTAAACTCATTATACCCTCACCACTCGACCAGAGCTGTTAGTGTCAGTTCCTCTGTATTATTATTCCAATGGTCCTATCTCCTGACTTGACCTGTCAGCAGCATTTGACACAGCCCATTTCTCCACTGCCTTGGCAAACTTCATTCTTTGGGAGTTCAGTGATCATACTCTTGGTTTTTTCTTACAATGCTTGCCTACTTCTCTAACTACACCTCTCCCTCAGTGATCTCATCCAGTGTCATGGGTTTAAATACCATCTCTGTGCTGGTGGTTTTGACATTTCTATCTCTAGACATCTTCCCCAAACCCCATAGTGATATTCCGTTTTAGAAGCAGTGTAGCATAGGGATCAGAGGCACAGACTCTGGGGAGCCAGATTGTTTGCATTTAATCTCAGCTCAGCCACTTACTAGCTTTGTAGCCTTGGGAAAGTTATTAACTGTCTGTATCTCAGTTTCCCCACCTATAAAAAAGGAGAACACTAATACCAACCTTATGTGATTGTTATAAAGACTAAATGAGTAAGTATAAACAGTGTACACAACAACCCGCTATAATGTATAAATGTTAAATATTGTTGTCATCATCATCATTAAACATTTCACACCAGGCATCTCACACTAACATGTCACAAACCAAATTCCTCATCTTTCTGTCCCAAACTACTCTCCCCTAGTCTTTCCTATCTCATATACAGCAAATTTGTCCCTGTGCTCTAGCCAAAAATTCTATATCCCATCTTGACTCCTCTCATACCCTGTGTCCAGCCCATCAGCAGTTTCTGTCTCACTGCTTCCACAACTGTTGGGCTGGTCCAAGCCAGCTTCTCCTCTCATGCAGTAGTATTCGACTTCCCTGTTTTCCTTGTCGCTCCCCTACCATCTCTTCTAAAGATACCAGGCTTAGTGATCTGAAGACAGAAGTCTGATTGTGCTGCTCCACTGCCCCAGGTCATCCAGTAGTTTCCTGACCTACTCAGAGTCTTTTGGGCCCTATAGACCACTGCACATTAATTAGTTCCCTCTGTCCCTTTTCCTGTGTTCTCTTACTCTCTTTCTTGCTCCCTCTGTTTCAGATACACTAGCCTCCTTGCTATTCCTTGAGGTATGCTTCTACCTCAGGACCTTTGCACTTGTTATAACCAGATAGATGCATGGGCTCACTTCATATTTTTCTGTTCTTTGTTCAAAAGCCTCCATTTTGGTGAGAACCCTATTTTAAATTCCAAATACCATGCTCCCCAAATACACTCACTATTTCCCTTCCTAGCTTGATTTTTCTTTGATTGGACTTATCACCATTTGTTATACCATATTTACTTGTTCATCGCTTTCTTACTAAAACATAAGCTTTCTGCGGGCAGATCTTCTATTTTGTTCACTGCCAAATTTTCAATGCCTAGAATAGCATGTGGTCCATAGTAGCTGCTCCAAAATATTTGAGTTACTGAGTGAATGAATGCATTTTGACAAATGCACTGCTCTCAAGTTCACCCTGTAGTGAGAGAAATCAGACAGATTTAAAACAGCGGTTACTAAATTGTGTAACATTAACAGGTACTGCTGGAGTAGAGGAAGAATGAATGTAAGAAGGTTTCTGTGATGAAGGTTTCTGAGAGGTACTGACACCTAAGGCTGGGATGTAAAACTGCATTCCAGTTAAACTAAGAAGAGACAGGCATTTCAGACAGGAGAAACAGCATTAACAGGACCACTGGAATGAGAGAGAACATGCTCCTACTCACTCATTCAACCTAGGAGTGTACAGAAGAAACAGAAGACCCACGGTTTCTGATACGGATGATCAAGGGAAGGGGCAATCATTCATTGTGAGAAGGGGTATGATGATGAATTTGGCTTTGGAGTGGTTGAATTTCAAGTTGACTTGAGACTTTTCATTTCCACTGTTATAATGTTTGAAATAATGAATTTAATATTAGAGGGATTGTTAGGTTTCCCCCCCTCAATTAAAGTGATTTGGCAAACTAGAAGAGCTCAATTGCCTCTAAAATATCTCCTTTGCTGTTTAGTTCTTGAGGTGCTACCATCCTTACTTTTTTCCCCAAAAAAGCCTTTGAAGGCCCCTCTCGCTTAAAAGAAAATGCAGAAAATAGTGTATGTTAGTGTCCCAGGTTAAAAGTTGCTGTACTTCTAGTGAAGGAACCATTAGAGATAGTGCCAGTCTCAAATCCTATAGTGAGTTGTGTTCCTTTCCCTTCACTACTTTGTCCTTTGGGGAATACTCACTGAATCTTGGAATTATAAGACAAAATTTGGTTATTACATGATTCTTAAAAATTCAAATATCAAATTATAGATTTTAAGGCCCTTCTTAGATTTAAAAAAAGAATGAAGCCAAGTTTTCTATGAAATAAGTCTGTTGTTAACAAGGCACATCATATCATGTTCGCCTGTTAATACATCATTATTACTTAGTAATGTCTGGGGTGCAGGTGTGACAGAAAGACTGAACCATAATTCTTTACACAGAGGGTACCCTTTAAGACCTCTTTGGTTTATAGCAGAAAGAGCTTTTAACAGTAGAATGGCAAATCACTGTTGCTCAGAGTGACATGCTCTGCCCTTCCTGCCCATACTCTTGGCTGCTGTTGCTTCATAGCATCTCCTAACTGTGCCACATATGCTCTCATGTGTCTTTATAGCATTTCTTTACTTTGGCTTACATTACTTTGGCATCTGCTTAACCTTTTTGCACTTGTCTGTTACATGCCTAGAAGAATTGTCTTTCCTCTAAATACTTCTACTTATGTTGACTAATTGCATGTTCTTATTCTCATTGGTGATTTTGTGAATCTCAGAACTTTAGAGCTGGACAGCACCTGAAATCTGAGTCACAGTTTGAAATAATAGATAGGATATAAGCACATTTGTTTAAAAAATACACACACACACACAGAGAGAGAGAGAGAAATAATTCAGGGACACAACTTCAAACAGTTTTAATATTTCAATATAATATATTTTCTTTCCAAAAAGATTTAATTAATGATCACTTTCTAGGGATTATGATGATTTATATCAGAGGTTGGCGTACTGTGGCCCACTATCTGTTTCGGTAAATAAAGTTTTGTTGGGACAAGCCGTGTTCGTTTATTTATTTATTATCTGTGGCTGCTTTTGTGTTGTAGTGGCAGAATTGAATAGTTGTGACATAGACCACATGGCTTGCAAAGCTTTAAATATTTATCTGGTCCTTCACAGAAAAAGTTTGCCAATGCCTGATTTAAACAATTTTAAACTTATTTCTTCACCTGGAAATCTGAAGTACTTTCCCAGACAACACTAATATGTAAAATGAAAGGGCAACTGTTAAGGAGCTGTGAACCTACTGAGAATAGCACGAACTTGTGATCATCATCCTTTGTCATCTTATTTTTTTTTAAGTGACGTTTACTTAAAAAAAAAAAAAATACTCTGCAGAGAGATTGATAGGATAGGTAGATGGTGGTTCTTTAATTATTTTAATAGCATTTAATTATAAATAACATTTGTATCTAGAGAAAATGATCTTACAGAATATTGAGCTTGTTTAAGATACTAGTTCCATGTCATTTTTGCAACCATTGTGTTTGTTCACTGGTATTTTCATGTTGAGATTACCTGTGAATTTCTCTTACTTGCAGCACAAGTTTCCTGATTAAGTAATTTGTAATAGATCCACTACCTACTATTATTTTCTCCAGTGTCAGCCTGCTTAATTTCTGTGTTGGTTAATATCTACCCACAATAAAAGGTATTTAAGGCACATGCTAATTTTTAAATTCTAAGTTGGATATTTAGAGAATCAAGTGATTACCTGAAAGTTATACTTTTGTCATCTTTCACTCATAGGTAGGCTTGATCCTTTGCTCAGATTTCACCAGTTTAAATTCTAAGTTACTGAAGTTCTGTCCAAGATAGACTCATTTTCTTTCCTTGAAGAATAAGCAATTTTCTCTTTGTTGTAAAACTCTATTTTTAGTACATTGATACTAGTCAGTGTGAATTCTATTATAACCTTGAAATTATTATTAAAATAGAAAGTTTTGGAACAGTGATGATGAAATAATTCTTAATGTCTCACATCTACCACATTTTTATTACTTTCTGAAATATTATATAGTTTATTTTTAAGGGGTATTTGTGTCACTTAAGATGTACGTAAATTCTACATTTCATACTTACTCTGGGTTAATCTTTTTTCTTTCCTTTGATTGGCTAACTTGGACCTTATCTCCTTAGGTATTAGCTTAAGTAAACAGTTTTAGGGCAAATAAAAGCAAAAACTTTCATTTTCTCTCCATGACTTTTATCATTTTCTAAAATTGCTTAGGAATTTTATATTATCAGAATGAAAGACTCTGAAGTTCATAAATAGTATAGAAACATTGCTACTGTAGAATTTATGAGAGGAAGTTTGGACTTAATTTCAGCTACAAGTGCCCTTCAACTTTAATATTCTCAATACCTGAAATAACTAATGTGATTAACTACAGTGACATCTGAGAGCCAGTGCCCTGATGTATGAACAAATACAAAAATTTGTATTATCTGTTTTCTTCTCCTATTTGGAGAGATCAGAGGCCATGCAATAAGACAAATACAATGCCTCACTGATAGATTAGCACTAATAAAATTATTATAAAGACATACTTCAAAAAGTAGAGTTGTTCCCAAAACAGGACAGTTAGGCCAAGAAAAATGTTTTCCTGTATATGGTAAGAGGGCAAAATGGGGAACATTTGCTAGCCTTGAAGTAGCCCTGTCAGTGCACATGCTGAACACTGCAGGCTACAATTACGTAATAAGCAGACTAGTAAACCTTCAAATATAAATTCCTTCCACAGGATTTTCAGTGCCTTTTGGCAGTCTCATGTGTCACTGATCAACTGTGTCCTATTCTCTACTGCAGATATTTAGCACATTTATTCCTTCAACAAATACCTCTTAAATGCCTACTCTCTGCCAGACATTGTTCTAAGTTTGAGGATACAGCAGTGAACAATAAAGATGGAAAACGCCCTGCTCTTATGGAGCTTACCTGCCAGCAAAGTATTAAACACTACATCAGCATTGGTTAAACACGGCAGTCACTGTTATTGGTGGGGTGACTGTTGTCAGCTTGCCTGAAACAGTCCCCAGGATAATGCCTGTTCTGGGTTTTAGTGGTGCCCCCTTTCACCTTCAAGGGAGTCCCAGTTTGGACCGAAAATGATATGACCGCCCTAGTTTTAAACCTTTAAATATGTTAATTCATTTAATCCCCATAATAATCCCATGAGGTATATAAAATTATTAAAACCATTATACAGGTATGGAAACTGGAGCATAGACAAATTGAGCGATTTGTTCTTGGTCACGCTAGTAAGTGGCAGACGCAGAATTCAAACTCAGAAATAACCTGTTCTGGAGTTTGTGCTCTGAGTCTCTATACTATACTGCCCCTGACTGCTATTGTATTAATATCATAATCTTTATTATCTTACTCTGCCTGTTTACCTTCCTCTCCCCAGCAAAGTAAAGCAGGTAATCTCATCTCCTTCACAGATAAATTTGTGGCTCTCCAAGTAAGCTTCCTCAACTTGCCACTCCCTTCTTTTCTACTCAGCCTCATTCCATCCCTCCATTTCAAGGAAGAGGCATCCTTCCTCCTGTCTAAATCTGGCCTCTTAGCCCCATCCCATCCTGCCTCCTGGATGACTCTTGTTTTCTAAATTATTCTGTCTCTTTCATGGGCCTCCAGACTCCATCTTTCCACTAGCTTTTCCCATTCAGCGTATAAGCGTGGTGGTTGGTGGTGGTTGGAAGTGTATCGCTCTTTCAAGAAGCTGTCCTGTTGGGAGAAGTTTTTTAAAGTTTATTAATAATATAATGGTGATAAATGGATACCAATTATTTACTACCCTGTTTAAATTCCAAGTACTGTGCATATCCCTTGATCCTTTTACCAACCCTACACATACTTTACAGATGAAGAAATGGAAGCTCAGAGGACTATGTAACTTTCTTAGTTTATGAATATAGTGGCCCTGAAGTCAGACTCCTATTTGTCTTCCTCCAGAGTTCATTCTGTTGCTTGTATATCATGCTAGTTTATCAGTTCTTAAAGACCTCCCTTGAGACCTCCCCATTGCTTTATAGCTCTCCTTTTTATAGAAAAAAAAAATTAAAGGAATATTTAATACTTGTAGATTCTCTTTGCCCTTCATTTACTTCTCAACTCATTCTAATCTGACTTCTCTCTGTATATTAGCCTCTCTCTCTCCCCTTTTTCTCTTCCCCCATACATAATATTTATATTTACATGTATTTATTTATTTATTTAGATTATATATATACATGGTGTATACATATGTACACATCTCTGTGTGTGTGTGTGTGTGTGTGTGTGTGTGTGTGTGTAAGAATGGGCTTGTGCAGTTGTGGAGGCGTCAAGTCTTGAAATCTGTAGGGTAGGCCAGCAGACTGGAAACTCAGAATTTCTGTTACAGACTTGAGGCAGAATTTCTTCTCCAGGAAACCTCATTTTTTACCCTTAAGTCTTCACTTGATTGGATGAGTCCCCCACCACCTCCCGCCCATATTATCAGGGTAATCTCCTTTACATAAAGTCAGTTGATTGTAAATGTTAATCATATCTACAAAATAACCTTCACAGTAACATCTATACTAGTATTTGACCAAACAACTGGGCGACCATAGGCTTGCCAGTTAAGTAAGCACATAAAATTAACCATTACAATCTCCCCCAATGTCTTCTTCATTTCTAAATCCAATGGACACCTTTCATATCTTTCCCTCCTTGGTCACTTTGCAATATTTCACATTTTGGACCACCATTACTTTTTGAAACCCTTCTCCTTTAGTTTCAGTGACCCTAATCTATCCCCATGCTCTTGTCCTTCTAACTGTTTCTTTTCTCATATTTAAAGGACTGACTTATCTTCTCTCAATTCTTTAATTATTGATAATCTCTTCTGTCCTTTGCCCTCTTACTGCTCCCATGATTGCTGTCTCCCAAATCTAAAATTCCATCTTAAAATTCTCTACTGAGCTTCAGACCTATCTATCCAAATAACCTGTTGGGCATCTCCACCTACATGTTGCACAGACATCTCAAACTTTCCTTGTCTAAAACTGAAATCCTAGTCTTCCCCTCTCTTGCTTTTACACTTTTTCTATTCTCTATCTTAGTTTGTGGTACCCTCTCCACCCAGTTACCCAAGCCAGAAACCAGAGAGGAATCCTCAACTTCTCCCTCACATTTATCATTTCAAACTTTCTCATCTCCATCCCTCTCTCAATGTAGAGAGCTCAGCCCTCATTTTCTCTCACTTGGAATCTTGTAATGGTCTTTTTGCCTCCTGTCAGTCTCTATCCAACCCCTCTACACTGCTGCCAAAGTGGCATTTTTTAAATGCAAACCTGTTTAATCATGTTTAAATTCCCCCAGAAGCTCCCAGTTACCCACAGAATTAAGGTAGAATTCTTTAGCAGGAATACAAGGTCCTCTGTGGCAAGGCCTTTCCTAGTCTTTATCTCCAACTGTGCCTCACTCACCCATCCTACTTTCAAGCTATACTGAAATATTTATAGAGCCCAGACTTGCCACGTCCTGTACTCTGTTCTGCCTGGCATGTCCACTACCTCATCAGTTCCCAGCTCCTTACCCTCACCAGGGGCATCTAGAAAGATTATTTTGCATCCAGCTCATTCTTCTCCTTTGAATAATCTTCCTCCATTCCACATACAGATTTGACCATGCCTTCTTGCTAACATAATTATACATTGGCTTTCAGCTACACAGTAGCACTTATTACTGTATTGTTTATTTTTTGTCTCTCTGAGCGTCACCTTTCAGTGGGCTGCGAACTCTTCCAGTATTTCCACTGCCTGACATATAATAGGCTCTCATCAGATGTGTGGTGATGGTGGAGATGATGAGCTCAGAGTGCTTCATACAGTTCATTTAAATAATATGAAAAATACAGGGAGTTATGGCTGGATTTTTTTCTGGACAGCCCCCGTATACTTTTTATGATGTTTTGATACCAATTCTCAGCCTTCACTTTACTTTTGTTTTATTTTGCTTGTATCCGTGGAGCAGTTGGAAAGAAAGGAAGCTGTTCAATTACTATTACAAATTCCCACTCTCCCATTTTCATTTCATCATGGGAGAAATCATATATCAACTTGTTCCCATGTGATTCTTGTGTGGAAAAGATTGCTTTTCTCAGCCAGTAAAAGAATTCATGTCATAATAACTATTTTTTCAATAATTTTTAAATCTTCCTGTGTTCCCAAAATGTTTCCATGCATTTATTGTCAAATTAAAAACTAAACTAAGTTAGTGTTAATCCTGAGAGAAGAAATAATGATATTTAAAGACTGTTAAAGGAATAATGAAGACTTCTTGGGTTTTTAACATGAAATTTTCAGGTGACCAAGGGTCCTGCTGTATACACTGGCGCAAAGGATAGTAGAATGGTCAGCATCTCAATTTAGACTTAGGCATTACTTTCTACTCTTTAATACATTCATAGAAGCTACTTGTGGTGTAACTCCTTATATATTTAAATTTATCTGACTCTTGGTTTTCTCAGTTTATTTTTTAAATGGGTGAAGAATCTACTTATGAATTCTTTGCCCTTTATGGAATGTGGTATCTTGGTTTTGATTCTATATATCCCTTCCCCTTTACTTAATTTCATTATATTGTTTTGCATTGTGTTTCTAAAATAATGGTTTTGGCTTATTTTTTTTCTGAATGTTTTTTGCAGTTTGGTTTGAGTATCTGGCTTTGAGCACCCCTCCTGAGCTTGGACTCCATTTGTACTTTTAACTTTTGAAAGGCAGAAGTCAGGTGTTTTCTATGGAAGATGACTTCTTTTTAAAAAAAAAAAAAAAAATATATATATATATATATGTATGTATGTGTGTGTATATATATATATATATGCGTGTGTGTGTGTGTCTCCCCTTCTTTCTTTTTGGTTTCTCTTAAAAGACTGGAAAGAAAGCAGTTAAGGCCGTCCTGTGGGTATCAGCAGATGGACTCAGAGTTGTGGATGAAAAAACTAAGGTAAAACTTAATAAGCTTAAATGCTGCTCATGTATTTTTTTTTAATTCCTAATGATCAAAATATAATACCATTAAGCTGTTTGAGTCACTCTGTATCAGCGGTTCTCAACTGTGGGTCGCGACCCCTTTGGGGGTCGAACGACCCTTTCACAGGGGTCGCCTAAGACCATCGGAAAACACGTATCAGATATTTACATGACGATTCATAACAGTAGCAACATTACAGTTACGAAGTAGCCACAAAAATAATTTTAGGGGGGTCACCACAACATGAGGAACAGTATTAAAGGGTCGCGGCGTTAGGATGGTTGAGAACCACTGCTCTATATCCTTCCACTTTGTCCAAAGTACAGTTTTCTGAGACACTAGTTAGTGTTCAGGAAACCAACTTAGTTACTCATTTACCTTATGAAAAACAGAACTCTCTCAACATTTTGCTCTACATGATACAGCATGTTTAGCCTACTAAACATTTTCATTTAATGTTAAGATCTGAGTTCTATTTTTATTATTAACATTTAAAAAAAGGTTACTTTCACAAATTTGATGTAAAAGATAGACCTTCGACCATAGTTAAAAATTTAAAGATGATGGACCACATTTGAAAGTTCCTTAATAAAACACTGTATTTTTAGAAAGTGATATTTTGAACTGATTAACCTGCTGTTTAACTGACAACCCAACTTCAGTGAAATCTTAGGATTGTTTTGTTTTGTTTTGTTTTGTATGTAGGTAGTTCTCTGGCCGGAAATCAAACTCAGGCCACAGCGTTGACAGTGCCAGCGCTGAAGCCTTAAGCCACTACACCACCAGGGAACTCCCCAGTGAAATCTTAAGGACTAATTTATGGCTCTTTTAGTTAACATTTACTTAGAATCCACACAATATCTCAAATCATAGGTAGCATTTTGCATTTGAAAAACAGTGATCCTAGGTGAAGAAAACAAAGGAAGAAATAAGCAAATGGGACTACAGCAGACTAAATAGGTTT
>PVJL010000806.1:62851-190551 GCA_004026885.1 Lyroderma lyra
AAAAAAAAAAAAAAAAAAAAAAAAAAAAAAAAAAAAAAAAAAAAAAAAAAAAAAAAAAAAAAAAAAAAAAAAAAAAAAAAAAAAAAAAAAAAAAAAAAAAAAAAAAAAAAAAAAAAAAAAAAAAAATCGCCAGTGAGGCAACTGACAAAGGGTTAATATCCAAAATTTATAAGAAACTCATACAACTCAACACTAAAAAAACAAATGATCCGATTTTAAAAAATGGGCAGAAGACCTGAATAGACATTTCTCCAAAGAGAACATACACATGGCCAACAGACACATGAAAAGATGTTCAAGGGCACTAATCATTGGAGAAATGCAAATCTAAACCACAATGAGATACCAACTCACTCCTGTCAGAATGGCTCTCATCAATAAAATCAATCAACCAACAACAAGTGTTGGCAAGGACGTGGAGAAAAGGGAACCCTTTTACACTGCTGGTGGGCCTGCAAATTCTTCCAACCACTATGGAAAACAGTATGGAAGTTTCCCAAAACATTAAAAATGGAACTATCTTATGATCCAGCAATTCCACTCCTGGGTATTTATCCAAAGAAATCCAGAACACTAATTTGAAAAAATACCTGCACCCCTATGTTTATTGCAGCATTATTGACAGTAGCCAAGATATCGAAACAACCTAAATGTCCATCAATAAATGATTGGATAAAGAAACCATGGTACATTTACACAATGGAGTATTACTCAGCCATAAAGAATAAAATCTTACCTTTTGCAACAACATGGATCAAACTAGAAGATATCGTGCTAAGTGAAATTAAACTGAGAGACAAATACCATATGATCTCACTTGTATGTAGAATCTAAAGAACAGAATAAAGGAACAAGAAAAACAGAATAAAAACAAAAACAACTCAGTTAAAAAAATGGCAGATCATCATGCTAAGTGAAATAAGCCAGACAGAAAAAAGCCAAGAACTACATGATTCCACTTGAATGTGTAACATAAAATTGAAAACACAAAGAAACAAAACTCAAAGACACAGTCAATAATTTAGTAGTTATCTGAGAGTAAGAGGGAGCGGGGTGGCAGAGAAGGAACAGGGACCTAAATATATGGTGATGGAAAGAAACTGACTCTGAGTGACGAACACATAATGCAGCACATGAAAGATGTAATGTAGAATTGTGCACCTGGAACCTATGTAATTTTTACTGATCAATGTCACCCCAATAGATTCAACAATAAAAAAGGAAAAGAAAGTGCTCCTGCATGCCTAAACAAAAATACACATAGGTTCTTCCCTTAGAGAGCATATGGTATTATTATATAAGTACCTTTATCGCTAATTTAAATTTTCTAAGAGACCTAAAGTCTGGAGAAATTTTTAAAAGAAGCCAATTTTTCAGAAAACCTCAATGTTACTAGACCTGGGAGAAAGTCTGGCAGGTAAAGAGTAGTTTGATGAGTGACTTGCCTGATACATTTTAAGTGATTTAAGAACATTTTAGTTCTTCTGATCTTCCATCCAAGGCTTTCTCTGCTTTTTTAAGTTCAAGAGAAGTGGTAGTCTTAAATGTACATTACTCTTGAAGACAATGATCATTTTAGCTTATTTTTAAGAATTTGTGTAGTTTGCATTAGTGTTTTGGATGAAATTTGTTATACGTGGAGGCTATGTTTTTAATTGCTTTACCCAATAGTGAGAAAATGATGTTGCCCCCTTGTGGTTACTTATAGCACTGGCATTACTTAATTCTTTCCACACTGAATGATAATAGTAATTAGTGTATTATCACTCTCGGACCCATCAGGAATGGAAAAGAAATTTTGCAATGTGTATAATCTGTAAAGGGCCTGAATTTAGAATACATAATAACTCCTAGATATCATCAAGGAAAATGGCAGACAATCCAAAAGACTTGAAGAATCCCTTTGCCAAAGAAGAAATTTACAATAATCAAGGGTATGCAAAATAAAATCATAATGAGCCACCAGAATTGCGAAATTTTAAAAAATGGACTGGTGAATTTGTGGAGGAATAGGAATTCTCACAGTGAGGTTGTATCAAAGCCTTTGTTTTTTTATTGTATATTTTAGCATTTACAACCCCACCTCCGCATTTAGGGATTCTTGGCCATGGAACTATCACACGGAAGAGACTCAGAGCCTCAAGATTTTAAAGTACATTTTGTATAATGTTTATACTGTGTATATATTAGGCCATTCGACAAGTACATAGAGGAAGTCATACTCAAATTATTAGTTAATAAATACATAAAACTGTTCTGGGAATGATGTTATATGTTATATAGAAATTGAATAAAATATGTTGGTTTCCATATATTACTGATTGACCCTGGAATCTACCATGATGAAATTAGAATCAGCAAGCATAGGTTTGAGAAGGTGAAGCTGAGGTGAGGAAAGCAGCTGGGCAGAGTGCCTCATGGGATCTCGCCCAGGTCACACTCTTAGCATTCAGACTGCTGGCCTCAGGTCCAGCTTGCTCCACAGCCTTGATGTATTAGACGTAGGAATTCTGTGTATTATAAATTAATATCCTGTGTTTCTGCTGAGAAGCTTGAGAAACTTCATTAAGTTCTCTGTTCCTCTGTGTTTCCTTTTTCTAGGACCTCATAGTTGACCAGACAATAGAAAAAGTTTCTTTCTGTGCTCCAGATAGGAACTTTGATAGAGCCTTCTCTTATATATGTCGTGATGGCACCACTCGGCGCTGGATCTGTCATTGCTTCATGGCTGTCAAGGACACGGTGAGTCCAACACGGATTTCATCAAGACTAGCCTCAGTTAGCCATCCTCCTTCTGGATTGGCTCAGTCAAGCAGTTTCCACTACATTTGTGACAAGTATGTGCTGTTACGGTACTTGGAAGTATCTGAACTAGCCTGCTTTCACTGCTTTTAATCAAGTAGTTCAGACTCTTGGTGTGACCCTGCAACTCATAGAGCAAGATGATTAGCTGAGATCCAAGGTCATTAAAGGAACGTGTTCTGGTGGGGGTGGCTGTAAACTTTATTTGAAACTTTTCATTACAACTATTTTCAAGATTCTTAGGTTTGTCTGTTTTCTAATACATTTGGGTAGAAGACATTGGCACTTGAAAGGTGCTTATAAATTTATTTGCAAAGAGACTATTTCAAATGAAAGAACTGAGTTGGAGTATATTTTCAATTAAAAAATAGAAATACTAAATCGTGGTATAATGAAGTACACTGGAAATTGTTGCATAGTAGAAATTTTTGGTTTTGTTTAAAAATAGAGAATAACCTAATCTGTCATCTTTTATGTAAATTACCCAAAATTCCGACATGAAAGACAAGTCTCAGGGATTCCCTAGTGGTGTACTGGCTAGGCTTCATCGCTCTCAACGCCAATGGCCTGGGTTCAATTCCCAGCCAGGGTACTACCCTTCCCCCCCTCCAAAAAAAAAAGAAAGACAAGTGTCTTACATGATGATGATGATCTTAACTATAGATTAGTATAGCATTGAGTGTGTAATTGATGAATTTTTTAAAGTTCAGACAGAATAAAGCAGTATAGCCATTGATGAAGGCTACAACTCAGTAAACTCTTCCCAAGGTTGAACCTGGAAGGGAAGTGGTGGCCATGGTCTAAAACTGACCAAAAGATTTTTTTTAAGCTCTTTGAGATAGTGGTGTAAACAAATATTAAGAGCTTAGGCTTTGAATCATATCTGGGTTTCAGACCTAATTGTAGCTGTGGGATTTGTGGCAAGTTATTAATACATAAGATTCTCTAAGTCTTAGTATCTACTTCTCTGAGATGGAGATAACAGTTGTGAAGACTAACTTAGATAATGAATATAAGCACTCAGCATAGGGTCTGGCCAATGGTAACCACTCTAAAAATGGTGGCTAATCTTATAAAGTCTTTCCTTCAGCTGGATCTAGAATGGGGCTTGAGGAGGGATCTGTTCTCAAGAACTTATGCTGTAGATATAGGAGAAATAATAAGCTTCCTTGGCCCCTAGCTTTGTCCTTATAATAGCGCTGTATGCAAATGCAAACAGGTTCTAAGATTCTTTTGGTACTCTCTCTCATTTCATGCTTTATTGCCTACCCTTATATCATCCTGCTAAGAAGTTAGATGGAAGCCAACATAGATTCATAAAGAGTTAAGTCTTGTGTCTGTCTTTAAATAGTCATGTAAAATCTTAGGGACAAAAAGCATTTCAGACATTACCTTTCTTTATGATATTGGCATATAAAATCAAGTGTAATTACTTGCTCAGAGCCATGTGTAAGAGCAGCTGCTTACGTGGTGTGATTTTGAAAACTCCACAAAGGGCTCCCTGTTCTCAAATACCTCTTCTCACTATTAATGATGCCAACTGTTACTGTATCATTTCTAACATTTTTATTCCACAGTTAGGGATACGGTTTAAAATATAGATAACTCTCAGTGAAATACTACACAGCAATAAAAAAGAATGAAATTTTGCCATTTCTGACAACATGGGTGGACCTAGAACAGGCATGTCCAACCTGCAGCCCAGGACAGCTTTGAATGTGGCTCAACACAAATTCTTAAACCATTTCGAGGTTTTTTTGCAACGCCTTTTTTTTTTTTTTTTTTTTTTTAAGCTCATCAGCTGTCATTAGTGTTAGTGTAATTTATGTGTGGCCCAAGACAGTTCTTATTCCAGTGTGGCCCAGGGAAGCCAAAAGGTTGGACACCGCTAACCTAGAAGGTATTATGCTAAATGAAATAAGTCAGATAGAGGAAGACAAATACCTCATGACTTCACTTAACATGTGGACACTAAAGAAACAAAATAAATGAACAAAGAAAACAAAATAAAAACAGACTCATATAAGCACAGAGCAAAGGGTGGCTAGAAGTAAGTAGGGTGGGGAGATAACAGTCAATAATATTGTGCCAAGTTTTCACAGTGACTAGAGTTAGTGGGGTGATCACATTGGAAGGTATAAAAATCTCAAATTACTATATTGTAAAGCTGAGACTAATACAACTAATAGAATATTAGTTATATTAGCTAATATAATATTAGTTATTGTATAAACTATACTTAAACTTAATAAATAAAATGAGCAGTGAACATGAAAATAAATAAATAAAATCCTGGTAAAAGTAATCTCTTGAATTTATTAAATTTTCTCTAGATGATTCAGTATATCTTTAAATAATACTTAGTTTTATATAAGCCCTCTTACCCTCCCACACATAGACAAATCAGTTTTATCTGTTTGATTCCTTTGTAAGTAGAGCGTGTGGATAAGAACATGCTTTTACCTTTTGCCTTTGTGCTGCTGGGAGGTAGAGTTGGGGTTGGAGAGAGCTAGCAGGATGTAGGGAAGGTTCAGGGGAGAGCCTGAAAGCCCTGATGGGCTCGGGTGGGGAGGGAGCTTCGAGTGGGGGTATTCAGAAAGGAGAGACTGGGAAAACTCAACTTTCCTTTGCCTGATTCCCTTCTCATCGCTGGAGTTGAGTTTATTCCAAGTTTTAAGTTTGCGCCTTTCGTTCCTAGACATGTTGACAGTATATTTAAGCTCCTGAAATTTGCCCTGCCTTTCCACTGGTTTCTTAGAATTGTTTAGGAAATATTGCCACTATTCCCCTACATGGCAAATAGAGGTTTGCATTTCAAGACTTCAGGTTTAGAAGTTTCAGCAGTGCCTCCTAAGTTGATGGCCAGCACTAATGTGAGTGACTGAGGGAACCCGACTAATAAGAATGTCTCAGTGGCTGCTCACGGAAGCACAGGTGGCTGATGGTCACTTTATCCAGTGCTTGCTACAGTACAAGTATCATAAGATTACCTAAGGTAGTTATTCATTTAAACTAATTTGGCATATTAATATATTAAAATCTAATTAAAGCTGAAGTTTTCAACATTTTACCTTTTGTAAAAACAAACTCAATAGTCTTTGTGAACCTTCTCTTACGTACAGGGTGAAAGATTGAGCCATGCAGTAGGCTGTGCTTTCGCAGCATGTTTAGAACGTAAGCAGAAGAGGGAGAAAGAATGCGGAGTGACTGCTACTTTTGATGCCAGTCGGACCACTTTTACAAGAGAAGGATCATTCCGTGTCACAACTGCCACTGAGCAAGCAGAAAGAGAGGAGATTATGAAACAAATCCAAGACGCCAAGAAAGGTACAATCTGTTGCGCTACAGTGTGTGTTTATTTAAACAGTTTCCTCCAACAGGTTAATATTTTGACACTGTCAGGGCTAAACTTTCTCACAAAGAGAACTCTTAGCAATGTCCGAAGGACCTAAACAAAGTCCTTTCCTTTAGAGTGGCTTGTTGAGTGGCTCCAATACTGTTTACCCTTTTTATTATTACATTGAACTTTCCAGGGAAACTGAGAGGGCAGTGGAATTAACTCAAAGATACCCTCTGCCCCCATGGTTCAAAATGAAATTGGGGAAATCTGCATCCTGGAACTGATTTTTAATTCTCATACATCTGATCTCTGTGAGAAGCAAATGCTGTCAAGGACCTACATCTTGAAGAAGTAAAATCCCAGGTTTAGGCTGTGAACGCCCACTGGTGGTGGTGCTGGATGCAGATGCAGGCAGGGCGTTCACAGTGATACTGCTCTTACTAGATTACTGCATTCTAGTGCTGTAGGGAAAAAAATGTCTGTAGATTTTGAGAAGCTAGCCCCTGTTCTCCCCACAGCCTTGTTAATTTTAGTGTGTGATTTTTGCAGAATATGCATTTTTTTCAGGAGTACATGGCAGCATGTTACTCAAGAATCTTATGCCTAACGTTGGGTTGGGTGTATTTTAGAACTAAGTGATAGGGCTTGGGGAAAATGCCCTGCATTCTTGTATATAGCTGGAACCAACAAGAAATATTTTGAGATTAAACAGTTCAGTTTTAATATGCATTAATGTAATTTCGCTAACTTTTTTACTATGTCATTTTAGTTTTAAACTAACCATTTTGGGTAGCATTATTAATCTAATACTGACCCAAACAGTTCTTTTTTTTTTTTTTAAGTTATAGTTAGATCTTTATTTAAAATTTGCATCTATCAACTTAGCGTTTTCCACCATGTCGGGAAGCAGAAACTTTCACAGGCTTCATAATCTTTTGCTTAGGTGCTGCCTTTGTGGAAGCTCCAGCAGCAGCCATTGCTGTCTTTTTAGATGCTTGCTTAGCCTTTTTTACTTCCTTGGAAGCCCTGGTAGCTTGTTCTTGTTGAGCCTTCCTAACTTCAGGTTTCTGATTCCTCGTGGCCATGATATTAGCAAGAGACACACCAAGTGATACCCTTCTGGAATTTGACTGCATAGCAGTTTCTTTTCTTTCGAATTTCTTCTGATTGTCCTTTTTTATCCTTTCTTCTGTAAAGTGCAGTCTATCTATTGAGGATTCCTCTTGGAAAGGAATGCCAACTCACATCTTGCATTAAGAAATTGGATAACCTTCCCATTGGTCCTGGTGTAGTGCCTGCTGTGTCTGGGGTAGATCTTGTACCCACCGAAACTGCATGGCTTAACCTTCATGGCTATGGCTGCTGGAAAGATGGCTCTAATTCTTAAGCCAAAAGAAAAAAACAAACAAAAACCAGAGCATTCCCTGGTGGTGGTGTGGCTAAGGCTTCGGCACTGTCAACGCTGTGACCTGGGTTCAAGTCCCAGCCAGGGAACTACATAAAAAAATAAATAAATAAAAATAACCATATTTTTTTATTTGAAATTAAATTACTGTGATTATTTTAATTTCTTGTAAACATTTGTCCCAGAATACCAAAGACTATTTTTATTGGAAAATGTAATACATACAGCTATTATTTCGTGTACTTCAGTGATTTTTTTTCTGACTGGAAGCATGTTCTTTAATACCACCAAATAATATTCTTTGCAACACTCTACAACTGCCAAAATGGTTGAGTCCCAGCTACTACAGAGGGTTCTGAGGGGAAGGAGAGGTAGAGATTCACCACAGTCAAAGTGGGACTCAGCTGATACTCACATGGAAACAGCCTTGTATTTAGGTTTACTACAACTTAAAAATTTACTTCTGATAAGCCACAAGTGCACATAGTCCATGATTTAAAGTCTGCTTTATGACGTTTTTTTAACATCTAGTCAAACTTATTTAGATATTTCTGACTCTATCACTCCCAAAGTCGTCTGCTCCAAACAAATAAGCAAACCAACATTGAAAACCAAAAACCATCACCATCATTCTTTATAGGAACTCACCTTAGGAGTTCATAGGTACTGCTGTTATAATCTTGTCCAAAGTTTTAAGCTATGAATCACTGTATGAATATCAAAGATCTAATATTTGTGTCTCAGTAGATATACTATGTGACATGTAGTAAGTAGATTATTAAACCTTTTATTTGAAAAATAGGAGATCTGAGCCCTGCTTCTAACCTGTCTTTTAAGAGACATTGAGAATGAGGTGGGTAAAAGGACCCAGGAGGGCTTTTGAGTTCCTCAGCTGTATAACCTCAGGTTATTTGAAGACATTGCTAAGGTCCTCTTCTCTTCACTCTCTTGAGCTGAAACAGATAAGACAGCTCTTGGCTCATCGGTGGCCCCTGGCAACACTGCCCCATCCCCGTCTTCTCCCACCTCTCCCACCTCGGAAGCTGCTGCCTCTCTGGAGATGAACAATCCCCATGCCATCCCACGCCGGCACGCACCGATTGAACAGCTTGCTCGCCAAGGCTCTTTCCGAGGATTTCCTGCTCTCAGCCAGAAGATGTCACCCTTTAAACGCCAGCTATCCCTGCGCATCAACGAGTTGCCTTCCACTATGCAGAGGAAGACTGATTTTCCCATAAAAAATGCAGGTAACGCGGCATCCACCTGACTCATCATTGCACTGAACCATTGTCACTTTCAGGGGACACACTAATTTCATCGAACCAGCCACCCTTCTTTCTCAGGCTGGTTGATGGTTATACGTATCTTGTATCGTTTTCCATTCGGTGAAAACTAAGGGTCACGGAAGGGGATGTGGATCATTCATTTCTCTTCAGCAGACAGGTAACAGAGCCATGATGCGAATCCCTAGCCTGAGCTACAAGGTTTGTGGTTAGTCCTGAAGGAAGTGTTACTACCTCAGCCAACCTGCTTCCACACATCAGAGGTCTCAAGTTTCTGCTCTTATTCTGCCATTAGGGACCCAGCAGGGAATTAATTTAAAAGGCTTTGGAAACACATCCAGCAAAATACCATTACTGTTCCAGATGTACCAGAAGAGTTGGATAAGTGCTCATTGTCCTTGTGACTGGTTGTCTCTATAGCAAGAAATTCTAAACGGGCCTCCTGCATAAATCTAAGATCTGTTGTTCATCAGAGACAGTGGGCTTGCTCACACATATTCATTACCTTTCAGAACTGCCACACAGTCCTTTGTGTGGGCTCTGTGCAGCTGAGCCAGCCCTGGTAGATCTGTCTTCATCATAAGATCCGGAGCTAAAGTATCAGATCTGGTCAGTGCTTTTATTGACTGACGTTGCTCTGTTTTACTTCAATCTGAGACACATCCAGCTGGTGTGACAACAGAATATGAGGAAGCTCTCTCTCAATAGGGGACTGTCACTGATGGTTAAGTTCTTTAGATGGATGAAAGTAGGCCTAAGAAAGAGTTGGACTAGATATTACTAAGGGTCTTTCCAGCTTTCAATTTCTATAAAAACTGAAACTCCAGATGCTTCCAGTACCTGCTTTCAGTCTCCTGAAGCAAATGGGAAACAAAAACTATTATTCTCTTTTCACAGTTGAGCAAACAAAGTTTCAGGACACATAATTAGCTTCCTCAGTGAAATACAAGTATCCCAGAGTCAGTATCAAGAACAAAGCCTCTGAGGTCCTGACCCTTAGTTCACTTTTTCATGATGTCACAGTTCATATACTTAGTACTTTGCGGGGAAATGAGAATGATGACATTGTCATGGCTTATTATAGAGAAAAGGACTGAGCATCCACTCGTGCCTCTGACTTCCACCCATTTTCTGATAGTTACTAAATAGCTCCAGAACTTAACTCAGACCCCAGCCTTGGGGACTGATTGGAAGACAAACAGGTATCAGATGTCTTCCAGAAATATCTAGCTAACTGAACACCTTGACACACAAAAAAATAACAAGTTCTGAACAGTGTCACAGGAAAGGCAATAAAGAAATCTGGGGATTTACAAGGGAGGAAGATAGATCTTAGCACATGAATTGTTGACAATTTATACCTTCTCACCTGGAAACCCCATGAAGTAGTGGTCAGTATATTTTTTGAAGCTGCTTTTATAGCCCTACCTGATAGTTGAACAACTTCTCCTTCCATGAATAAAATGCCACCTACCTTGTATTATACTGTTATTTCAGGATTAGTCATTTTTTTCTGTCTGGAGCCATTTTCTGTTTGCCTTGCAGTACCAGAGGTCGAAGGGGAAGCAGAGAGTATCAGCTCCCTGTGCTCACAGATCACCAATGCCTTCAGCACACCCTCCGAGGACCCCTTCTCATCTGCCCCAATGACCAAACCAGTGACAGTGGTGGCACCACAATCTCCTACCTTTCAAGGTTGGTGCTTTCTTAGCCTGCTCAGCTGTTCTCTTTGCAACTAGAACTTTTATGATGCTGCTCACTAACTGTAAGTTGGCTCCTTCATTTCCCTGTTTCAGGTTCATTCATTTCTCTCCTTGACAGTGTCTTTGTGCTTTGTTCCCCTCTGTTTCCTGAGGTATCTGCATTCATCATTTTGCATGTACCTACCTGTCTTTCATCCTGTTATATTAGGAACATCTGTAGTCCCAACCCAGTGCTCTGTTTGCCACTGTTAAGAGTCACAATGTCCAGCCAGTTCTCCAGAAGCAGCAGTCTTCAGAGTTGGTTCTAGCACAGAGGTTTTCTTTAGCACAGAGGTTTTAAACCCAGGATGATTTTGCACCCTCATGGGAAATTTGGCGTTCATTGTCTGGAGACATTTTTAGGTTTCACAACCGGGTAAGGGGTGATTACAAGGGCTAGAGGCCAAGGGTGCTGCTAGACATCCTTCAGTGTACACAGTAGCCATCCTCACAACCAAGAATTAATCTGGCCCAAAATATCAGTAGTGCCGGGCTTCCCTGATAATGTAGTGGCTAGGCTTTGGCGCTCTCAATCCTGTGGCCTGGGTTCGATTCCCAGCCAGGGAACCGCCCCCCGCCCCCAAAAAAAAAAAAAAATCAGTGGTGCCAAAGTTGAAGAGCCCTGGACTCACCTAGTCTCTGTCTAGTGCCTAGGCTCATAAAGAAAAAGGTACTTCTTTGGGCTTAGTTCATTTCATATTCTATAACAAGTGTCCTAAAATTTGACTTTGTGACATTGAAGAGTTCTAAAAGTTGTCTTCAGAGATACTGAGTTAACAGTATTGACTCGGAGGTCAGCAAAGTGTCTGAATGACTTAAATTATAGACTTTTAGAACTTCTACTCTTACTATTTCTTCATTTCTTTTGAGAGAGCTCAGAAAAAGCTTTGCTGTGGAGACAGTATCCTGCTCCTATTGGAGGAAACTACTACATGCTTTTTCTCCAGGGAGTTGCTTTAAAAAAGAGGGAAAAAAAAACCCTTATAGTGATGTGCAACAGATGGCTTTTAATTTCATCTAACAAATACAGTAGTCTCTCAGTTAACAGGCACCAATGGGGATTGATTGATGGCCAGGTAAATGTAAGTAGACTCTCTTAACCAGGATGCAAGCAATCAGCACAATCTGAAGCAACCCACACACAAAAAAATTTTTTTGCCAGTTGCTTGAGATTGTGTCGGCTGCTTGCGTTCTGGTTAGTGAAGAGTCAGTCTGCTGTATTTATAATAATAAACACAATTTATTGAGCACTTAGTGCCTGCCATTCATGGTAAAGATTCATGCGTTTTCTCATCTCAGTTAATCCCCACAACAACCCTTTGAGATGGGCAGGTAGGCATTACAGACAAGGAAAATGGGGCTCAGAGAGGTTAAGTAAATTGCCCAAATTGCGTGGCCAGGATTTAAACCCAGGTCTTTCTGAATATAGTACCTGTTACATTCTGCTGACTCTGTGCCTATTTACAAAGTAATGAGTGTAAAGCTGAACAGAACATAGTGGCTCCCAGTCTTAAGGGTGAGCTAGTCTTATAGACAAGTCCTGGGTAAATAGGACCAATGCCATAAGAATGGTTGCCCAATCCTAAAGAGGGAGTGATTGTAATGTAAGGCAGGGGAAGTTGCCTGCTTCTCTGCTCCATACTGAGTATGATAGCTGGGCTAAGGAGTAGAAACTGATGGAATAGATGCCTGGAGTAAAGGAGCAAGAGTCAGGAGATTTTCATAAAGGGAAATGAGGATAGAATACAGGCACTCCTCACTTAACAACTGAGTTCCATTCCTACAACTAGGTCATTAAGCAAATTGGTTGATAAGCAAGGAGCTTAAAGGCAGATGTCTTATGGTATGTTGTGGTGCCATAGGTTATGTAGTTTTCAGTAGATATCACATGACGCCACACTTATAAATGAAATATGTACGAGGTCAGACAGTTAATTTCGTGAACTCATCCTAGAAAAAGTGCTACATACCTCACTGCTAATATCACTACGGTCACCTTCGAAGTATTCCCCTTGGGAAGCTATGCAACGACACGAGTGTCTAGTCTGCCCTTCAAAGCAGTTTTGGAACTCTTACTGGAATGGCCATCAGAGCTGTCTTTGGACCCAAAATCTGACAATTAAGTTTGTGAATTTGCCATTGTGCACTTATGTTGGCAGCACTGTAAACACAACTCGGTACCAAGTGTCATAACCTTAGCAGAGTTTTGAAGCTATGATGGCCATTCCAGAAAGAGTTCCACAGTTGCTTTGAAGGGTGGACTAGGCCCTGGCGTCAGTGCACAGCTTCCCAGGGGGTGTACTTTGAAGGTGGCCATAGTGATATTCAGCAGTGATGTAGCACGTTTTCTAGGATGAGTTCACGAAATTAATTGTCCGACCTCACAGTCTTGTGTGATTGCGAACGCTTCGTGTAGTAAATGCTGACTGACTGTGGGAACGAGACAGGGACTGAGAAAGTGGACTTTCTGCACCCTACAACTGCTTCTCAGTCTGAGCGGTCATTAAAGAAGTACGTCGTTAAGTGAGGAGTGGCTATAGTAGGTACTTTGAGATACCAACATTATTGAGGGAAAAACATCATCTTCAAAAAAGGGAATGAAATTAATCTTTAGCAAAGTTTAATTTAACAAGTTTATTCAGCAAATGTAGGCATATACTAAGTTTTATTTCTCATCAATAGTATGGGGATAATAGCAGCCTTATTGGGTTTTTGAGAAAAATAAATGAGATGGTGCATATTACCATTATTAACATGGTGCCTAGCACATAATCTAGAATCATTTCATTTATCCCATTGTTCTCACTGTTGGCATAATTTGATCTTTTGGAAGAATGATAGGAGAGGGAACTGCTTAATCTACATCATTATGCCAAAGGCTAAGCTCTATCTATCTAAAAGAGTTAGATCTTTGCTGCTTATAAGACAAAGCAGCTCTGTTCAGCTTGATTTGAAACTGTTTTTCTAGGCTTCATTTCCTCTCTCCCCATACGGACATTTTCCTAGAACAGTCTCATTTGACTTTATCAGTACATCCATTTTAATTACAACTGCTAATTCCCTCTTTGCCAAAAGGTTTGTGAATCCATTACAGCATGGTATGGTTATCTCAACACCAACTCTTCTGTCTTACCTGTTCCACCAGTATTGCACATTGGCCTGACTGACCCAGCTCCCAGGGTCACCTGTACACCCTGCATGAATTAACTCCATTGATGTTGTCTGCTCCCATTGTAGCTAATGGCACTGACTCAGCCTTCCATGTGCTTGCTGCTAAGCCAGCCCATACTGCTCTAGCACCCGTAGCAATGCCTGTGCGTGAAACCAACCCTTGGGCCCATGCCCTTGATGCTGCTAACAAGGGAATTGCAGCCACACATTCGGGTAAGGTGGCCACAGGTGGTGGTGAGGATTCTGGGATCAGTGAAGTGACCCTGGTTCGAAAATCAGCCATTTACTTGAGTGGGAACCAGGCAGGAGTCCTTTTAGGAAAACTATCTTCCCTCCTGGAAATAAACTGCTATTAAGAAAGGATGAAGGAGGAGAAAGAACTAAAGAGGTTAGATTGCTAGTTCTTAAGACTACAGAACAGAATCACCCATAGAGCCTTCATACAGTACAGATTCCTGGGCCCCTCCCAGAGGGAGTGTGACTGGGTTTGGAGATACGTAGACATGCCTGTAGAAAGAGGGGGTGGTGCCTCCTACAATGGCAGGTCTACAAAAAGAGCAAAAAAGCACTTTATTTTTGCTTTGCTCTACTTTCTAGTCTTTCTATAATGAACATTTAACTATAAAACCAAGAAGTTTTTAAATAGTAATAAAAGGAGTTCACCAGAAAAACAACATGTATCTGGAAGCCGGACAGGCTGCAAGGTACTACACTATATTGCTGATTATTTTCTTTTTGTTCTGTTAGAGCAGAAGGTGAATCACTTTGGGCCCTTGAGAGCATGTATAAGGTGGTTTCTGTACATTGGATGAGCCACAGCAGCAGGAAGGGGTTTCTAATGCCAGCCAGCTGCCTTGAGCCATATCTAAGCAGCTCCTCAGTGCAGCTGAGACAACAGTATGGTTCTACCACAAAGCTTCCTCACCTAGTAATGGAGGCTTCCCTCCCTGCTACCCAAACCATAGAATATCCCACTACAAGGATGTGTTCCACATGTTAGGATCATTCCAGTAACCAAAGTGATCAGGTGAGGAAAGCAGCCCCTAGAGACTGATTCTTTTGTGTCTCTTCATTTTGTTGGTTCCAGGGACCGAGTGGGGTCAATCTTCTGGTGCTGCCTCTCCAGGTCTCTTCCAGGCTGGTCACAGACGTACTCCCTCTGAGGCCGACCGCTGGTTAGAAGAGGTGTCCAAGAGCGTCCGGGCTCAGCAGCCCCCGGCCTCCGCTGTCCCTCTGCAGCCAGTTCTCCAGCCTCCTCCACCGACTGCCATCTCCCAGCCAGTGCCGCCTTTCCAAGGGAATTCATTCCTCACTTCTCAGCCTGTGCCAGTGGGTGTGGTCCCACCCCTGCAGCCAGCCTTTGTCCCTGCCCAGGCCTATCCGGTGGCCAACGGGATGCCCTATCCAGCCCCTAATGTGCCTGTGGTGGGCATCACTCCTTCCCAGATGGTAGCCAACGTGTTTGGCACTGCAGGCCACCCTCAGCCTGCTCACCCCCATCAGTCTCCCAGCCTGGTCAAGCAGCAGACATTCCCTCAGTATGAGACAAGCAGTGCTACTGCCAGTCCCTTCTTTAAGCCTCCTGCTCAGCACCTCAACGGTTCTGCAGCTTTCAATGGTGTAGACGATGGCAGGTTGGCCTCAGGGGACAAGCACACAGAGGCTCCTGCAGGCACCTGCCCAGTGGATCCTTTCGAAGCCCAGTGGGCTGCATTAGAAAACAAGTCTAAGCAGCGTACTAACCCCTCCCCCACCAACCCATTCTCCAGTGACTTACAGAAGACATTTGAAATTGAACTTTGAGCAGTACCTGTGGCTCATGTATTTTGTTAGTACCTAGGCAGAGGCAGGAGGTGGAGGTCAAAGGAGCAAAGGGGACTTTGTGTTCCTGATCAGTACACTTTTTACTAATCTGAAAGGTCCTAAAGAGCATATCCAGGCACGAAGTGCTATGCGGGTTGATTTTTGAAAAAAGTGGAGAAAACCATTCCTCAAGAAGAGCTGTCTTGCAATTAGGCTAAAGAAGTCAAGGAAATGTGCCCTCTCTCCTCCTCCTCCTGCCTCGGCCCCTCACTCATCTCTGGCAACAGAGAGGCAGGAGTATCTGAACAGGAATCTGTATTCAAAGCACATTTACTGGAATATAAAACTCAACGGAAAGCCAAACGATCTCCCTTTGTTTTTCAGGCCATTCACCTGCCTCCTCTCAGTACTGGCCTCTCTTAGAGATCAGGAGCAGGGCGGCTTGTGCCTGGGCCAGGACGAGAGGCAGGCTGTGCTGCCCGAATGCCCAGGAAGGCACATCAGCAGCTGCCCAGCAGAGCTATATTTTAAGGGTAAAGTTGAGCTTCCATTTTGAGTAAGAATAAATATTATAAATATATATCAAAAAAGCCAAAATCTTTATTTTTATGCATTTAGAATATTTTAAATAGTTCTCAATATTAAAAAGTTGTATGAGTTGTAAGTAATCTTGCCAAAGGTAAAAAGGGTTAGCTGTAAGAAATTGTACATAAGATTGATTTATCATTGATGCCTATTAAAGTAAAAAGAGGAAAGGTTGGGAGGTGCAGACGGGATCCCTGGCTAATTTGGTATCAGTCATTGTAAGTAGCACATTGCAACAACAATCATGCTTATGACCAATACAGTCACTAAGTCGTAGTTTAAAATAAAGAAAATGAAAGAGTAGTATTGTCCTGGTTTTAAACCTGTGATGAAATTCTAATGTCATTATTTTAATGGAATCAATCTAAATATGCTCTATATAGAGATGTATTTTCTTTTGTGTATTGCTGCAGTTTCCTTATGTTAATCCTTTACTTTGTTTTAACACTAAGGTAACAATGACATCATATCCATAGACTGGAACCCATGTTATTGTGTTGGTTTGTCATGTGGGTCTTGGTGGATTTTGTTTCATTCTTATGAGTTTTATGGAGATGGAGATGCTGGTTTTATTAGGGTATGTGTGTCTGTATATGTGTCCGTCTGTCCCTGTCTGTCCATCTGTCTATCCCCCTGTCTGCGGTGAGCAGAACATCCTGTTGCCAGTTGCAGACACTTGACCTCTGATAACAACATGAGATCCCATCTCAGTTTTACTTTTGAATGTTGGCCTTACAATCAAATGTAAGTTATATATATTTGTACTGATGAGAATTTATAATCTGCTTTAACAGAAATAAATGTTCCTGGTAGAAGCTTTTGCCCATAGAGGGCTGTTCTTTCCCCATTTCTTTATTAGCAAATGAGTTGACTTTTAGTTCTTTTTTTTGGTCTTGTCCTCTTTCCATTATACTGCTGTTGCAGATCTCTAGTTTGATGGCTAGAAAATCTTTGAGACTAGCATATTCTTAAAATTCATATTTTTATTCACACTTTAGGCTTTGGTTATTCCTAGCTCATCTCTAACATCAGATTCTTGCAGCTCAGTGTGCTTTGGACAGCAGCATGGACATCACCTGGGAGCTGGTGAGAGATATGGGATCTCTGCCCCACCCCAAGCCATGTAAGCAGAATCTGCATTTGAGCATTTACATTCAGAAGTCCAGAGCTGGAGCAGTGACTCTCAGCCTTGGATACATGTCAGAATCACGTGGGAAGCTTTTAAAATCTTCATACCCTGGCCATACTCCAAATCTCTGGGGAATGAAACCCCAGGTTCAGTTTTTTTAAAAGCTCCCAATATGGAAGAGGGTTGAGAACCACTGGTCCAGATTGAGTTTTACCCTCACCTTGACCCCCTTAGCCTGCTATTCTGTGACTGGTTGTTAAGAGCTCGCTAACCCCAAACTTACTTTCTAAAGTGTGTCACCAATAGGCCAAATACTGGCTTAATTAAAGAACTGGGGAGTCCAAGAAAGTGGCCCTTACTTTCCTATTTCTTTAGCAAAATCAGCCATGGTAAATGAAAGGGGATGATCCTCAATATATTTTCTAAATGAAAAGAAGAAAAGACCTCTGACCCATGTTTCCTTTGTTTAATGAGAGGCCGAAACATGCCCCTCACCCATCGTGCAGTTTCTCTTTTCCAGCCAGCATGGTGGTAATAAAAGTCACCTTTCCCTGTGAAGCCTGTCTTTCCTGTGTCCCAGAATAACCTCTGTCACTAGGCCCAGCCAGCCCTCTGGAGGATTTGTAGGAAGTTCAAGTGGAAAGGGACTCAGAAGCTCATTGAGTCCAGGCCTCTTACTTTGCAGCAGGGAACTTGTGAGATGTATCACTTCTTCCAACTCAGACCATTTCTGAAGCCGCTTCCTTGTTACTACGCTGCCCTCCCTTTCATTGGTCCCCCCATCCTGCTGTTGCTGTTTTTAATAGTAGTTTGGCTTTTATCTGGCAGCACATATTTTGCTTCACAGATTCCAACTTGAGGAAGAGAGGCTTCCTGTTGGTCCCAGTACAGAGCAGGCCCAACAGTCAGCTCCGTACAGGCGTGAGATGATCCTCACAGCCAGCTCTGCGTGTCAGCCTCGGGAGGAGGGCTTCGGGCTCCAGCTTCCCCATGAAAGTAAGGAAACTTTCCAGTTCTTTCACACTAATCCAGCTGCTACTCTTATACCCCTATACTGAGCCTTACATTATATTCCAGTTCGCTTTCACAAACATTATGCTGTTCACCATATGCACAGGTAGGATTTAATGCTGGTGGCTACACTACCTAGGAGGATGACAGAGAGTAGAGCAGTAGACCACTGTTTGACCCAGCTGAGATCTAGTTCTAGGAAGACTATTTCCCTGTCACAGCAGGAGATAGTGTCCCATATGAGATAGGTGTTAACTTGAAAATCATTACGCACGTCCCCATCCAGCTTTGAATGAAGTGAGAACCCTGGTAGCTTATTGTAAAACAGTGAACTGATCCTGTGTAACAGAAGCCATAGAGAAGTTTAAAGTAAAGGGTGTCCTTTCCCAACATACTCCTCTTCTAACAACTCAGCAGCCACCTGTGGTCACATCAGAGATGCAAACACTATTGGGGACTCAGAGGGAGGCTGGATTGGCTGCTGCTAAAGCTAAACATTGGTGGGAGCAGGGATGTGTGTGAGGGGGGCAGTGTCTTCAGAAGAAAGTCTCTTGGCCAGCCAGACAGGGGAGACCGAGAGTCTCTCCGCCCCTCCCCCCAGCCCTAAGAGTTATTTCAGAACTGGGCTGGAGCCGGCCTTCATCCCTGCTGCCAGACCGGCTGAGCTGGAGGCTGGAAGCGGGAGCAGCTGGCACAGCAGAAGGTGGAGTAATACTCATTGCCACAGAGCCGGGCCTGCAGGATCAGATTGCAGTTGGCCAGCTCCGGCTGGTCGACACACTCCTTTCCGGGGTCCCTCGGCTGGGCGGCCGGTGCTGCAAAGCAACAGGGAAGAGAACATGGTAAGGAAGCGTTGTAGGTGCTGAAAACTCTCACCCACTGTTTCATTTCCTTAAATTGAGGGTGACACTGTGAGTGCCAGATCCCCCCAAAACGCAATTATTCTAGCATTTCGGCACCTACATGTACAACTACAGGAGGAATAACACTGTCCATCCACTTGTTTTTTTTCCAATTTCAGTTGATATGCAGTATTCTATTAGTGTCAGGAGTACAACAGTGCTTAGATATTTATGGAAGTATTGTCCTATTACAATATTTCTAGTGTCTTCTTCAGTAAACGCCTCTCTTTTTCCTTTACGTGGCTGGGTACTTTCTGGACAGACCTCATATATAGCATCGTGTCATCTGCAAATGATGACAGCCTTCTTTCTTTTTCTCATGTGATTGCTATGGCTAGGACTTCCAGTATTAACACTGAGTAAAAGTGGTGGACATGGACATCCTTGTCTTGTTCCTGATCTTAAAGAAAAAGCTTTCAGCTTTTCACTGTTGAGTGTGAAGTTAGCTGTGGGTCTGTCACATACAGCTTTTATTATGTTGAGATGTGTTCCCCTTCATCCCCACTTTGCAAAGAGCTTTTATCATAAATGGATGCTGGATTTTGTCAAGTGCTTTATCTGCATCTATTGAAAAGATCCTATGATTTTTATCCTTCATTTTGTTGATGTGTTATAGCACATTAATTGACTTGCTGACACTGAACTAGCCTTGCATCCAGGAGTAAATCCCACTTGATCATGGTGTATGATCTTTTTAATGTATTGCTGAATTCATTGTGCTAATATTTTGTTGAGGACTCGGACTCCTGCATCTGTATTCATCAGGGATATTGGTCTATAATTTTCTTTTTTTGCCATGTCTTTGTTTGGTTTTGGTATGACAGAATGCTAGCCTTATAAAATGAGTTTGGGAACCTTCCCTCCTCTTCAACTTTTTGTAATAGTTTGAAAAGCATAGATGTTAGTTCTTTGAATTTTTGGTACAATTCACCTGTGAAGTCATTTGGTCCAGTGTTTTCATTTGTGGGAGTTTATTTTTCATTACTGATTTGATTTCACTAATAGTTACCTGTCTGTCCAGATTTTCTGTTTCTTCCGATTCAGCCTTGGAAGATTGTATTTTCTTGGATTTTACCCATTTCTTCCAGGTTGTCCCATTTGTCATCATATAATTATTCATGATATTTCCTGATAATAATAATTTGTGTGATGGCAGTTGTCACTTTTCTTTCATATCTGATTTTATTTACTTGTGCCATCCTTTTGTCTCAATGAATCTGGCTAAAGGTTTATCAATTCTATCTTTTCAAAGAACCAGCTCTTGGTTTCATTGATTTCTATTCTGATCATTTCCTTCCTTCTACTCACTTTGGGCTTTGTTGTTCTTTTTCTAGTTCCTGTAGTTGTAAGGTTAGATTGTTTGAGAATTCTCTTGTTTCTTGAAGTAGGCCTGTATTGCTATAAATTTCCCTCTTAGAACTGCTTTCACTGTCCCATAGGTTTTGAGTCATGTGTTTTCATTTTCATTTGTCTCAAGGTTTTTTATTTCTTCCTTATCTTGTTGTTAACCATTCATTGTTCAGTAGCATGTTATTTAGCCTCCGTGTGTGTGTGTATTTTTCAGTTCTCTTCTGATTTCTAGTTTCATATTGTTGATTGGAGATGATGCTTGATATTAGTTCAGTCTTCTTAAATTTATTGAGACTTGTTTTGTGGCCTCACCTCTGGACTATCCTGGAAAATGTTCCATGTGAACTTGAAAGGAAGGTATATTCTGCTGCTTTTGGGTGAAATATCCTAAAAATACCAGTTAAGTCAATCTGCTCTAATGTGTCCCTTTGTCATTATGAAATGCCCTTCTTTGGCTCTTGTTACAGCCCTTGTTATATCAGACAAAATACTTCAAAAGTGTTGCTATTCCAACTTTTTGTTTCCACTTGTAAGTAATACCTTTTCCATCTGTGTGTGTCCTTCTGTCTAAAGTGGGTCTCTTGCAGGGGTGGGGTGGGGGGGTTCCTTGGTGGTGTAGTGGCTAGGCTTCAGCGCTCTCAGTGCTGTGGCCTGGGTTCGATTCCCAGCCGGGGAGCTATCCAAAAAATAAAAAAATAAAGTGGGTCTCTTGTAGGCAGCATATGTCCTTTGATTGGAGCATTTAGTCCATTTACATTTAAAGTAATTATTGATAGGTATGTATTGATTGCCATTCTCCTTTCTTATTCTCTTGATTTCTTCTATGTTGAGGACTTTTTATATCTGGATTCCTTTCTCTTTCTCATGTGTCTCTTGCAAATTTTTGGTTTGTTGTTACCATGTGCTTCATCTATGAGGGCTGTCCAGAAAAAACCCCGCCATAAATGCCTCTATCTTTCACATTACATGGCTGGATACTTTCCAGACAGCCCTTGTATACCAAGCTATGTTTATAGTAATAATCTGTTTTAAGTTGAACACATTCTAAAATCACTACACTCCCCCTTTCACATTTGTTTTTGTCATTTTACTTTGGTGTATCCTTAGTTTATTGTTGTGATTACACATGTTCTACTTTTGCCTTTGTCAGAATTTTTTCATCTTGTCTTTTCTACTTTAAAAGTCACTTTAACATTTTTAATACTGGTTTAGTGGTGATGAACTCCTTTACCTTTTTCCTGCCTGGGAAACTCAGATGGTCTTGCTGGGTAAAGTAACCTTGGTTGTAGGTGCCTGCTTTTCATCACTTTGAATACTTAATACAGTGTTTCTATTGAGAAGTCAGCTGACAGTCTTATGGGTGCTCCCTTGTAGGTAGCTAACTGCTTTTCTCTTCCTGCTTTTAAGATGCTCTGTAAAATTATGATGTGTCTTGGTGTGGGCTTCTTTGGGTTTATCTTATTTGGGACTCGTGTTTCCTTCACCAGGTTAGGGAAGTTTTCCATCATTATTTCTTCAAGTAGGTTTTCAGTTCTTTGCTCACTCTCTTCTTCTGGTACCCCTATGATGCGAATGTTGGTATGCTTGATGTTGTCCCAGTGGTCTCTTAACTATCCTCATTTCTTTAAAATTCTTTCTGCTGTTCCGATTGGGTGTTTTCCAGTCCCTTGTCTTTTAGATTGCGGATTCGATTTCGCTTCATCTAACATCTGCTAATGTATTCTTTATTTCAGTTACTATATTCTTCATTTCTGACTGCAAAGTTTCTATATGGTTTTATCTCCTTGTTGAGGTTCTCACTGAGTTCATGTACTCTTCCCCTAAGTTCACTGGGCAGCCTTATAACCAATGTTTTGAACTTCCATCTGGTAGATTGCTTGTTTCCTCCTCTTGTCCCATTCTTTCATTTGGAACATGTCTATTTCCTCCTTTTGGCTGCCTCCCTGTGTTTGTTTCTCTGAATTAGGTGTCTAGTCTTGGCATCATGACCTTATATAGTAAGTGTTCTGTTAGTGCAGTTCTCCCTGGTCACCTGAGCCCGTGCTCCAGGAGTGTGGACTGTATGCCCTCCTGTTGTAGTTGAGCTTTGACTGCTGTTGGCACGTCAATGGGTGGGACTGACCGTCGGGCTCATTGACTGGCCATAATTACAGTGGGTAAGCTGTTGTATGGAGACTGATGCCACAGAGCAGGAGTTGCTTTAGTGGGTTTCTGGTGCCATGTAAGTCCTCCTTTTGGGTGTGTGGTGGGTGCTCTGGTGTGGTCGAAAGCTGACCACTGGTTGTGTTGGTTCTGGAGCCTCTTGGGAAGGGCTCTGGTGCAGGACAGGGTCAGCTGCCATTTGTATCCGGCTTGGGGCCACCTACTGGACACCACTGTGAGCCAAGACTAGCTGCCACTAACGCTTGGTTTGTGACGGCTGAGTTGAAGCTACGTTCCAGGTCAACACTTGGGGCCACCTGACGGGAGTTACAGTGAAAGTTGAGACCAGTTGCCACTTGTACCCACTTGGCCTTTGTGTGCCCTGTACTTCTTGCTAACTGCTGTTTGAGGACCTTTGAGACATTTTAGGAAAGTCCCCAGCATGAGCTGATGCCAGCCTCTTGTGTGGAAAAGCCACTGGAGGTGGCTCAGGCTGAGTGCATGAGTTAGATAGGAGGGAATCACCAGGGCAGGGTGAACAGTTTTAGCCAGGTTCAGGGAGAGCTCAGGTCTGGTACCCATCTGTACCTGCTGGCTGGGGGAGGGCTCAACAAAGGAGCAGAGGTTCCTGCCAGCACTTCTGTCCTTAGGGAGAGCTGCCCTGCTGCCACCTTACTGGAGCCCAGAATGAATGAGTTTGTAAGCCAGCAAGTTCATGTGCAGGCCCCTCAAGGGGAACACCTGAGACTCCAGTAGCCCTGTGTTACTTGGATGCAATCCCCATTGGTTTTCACAGCCAGATCTTATGGAGACTCCTCCTCCTGGCACTAGTGCCCCAGCGCTGGAAGGCCTTGCTTCTCAGGGTGGACTTCCACAGCCAAGATACACTTCCCGGTTCTTAAATCACCACACCATGGGTGTGGGACCAGCCTATTCCACATCTCCACCCCTCCTACCAGTGTCATCCTGGTGGCTTCTTTATTCCTTAGTTATAAGAAGTCTTGTTCAGCTAGGTTCCAGGTGGCTCTCAGTGATGGGTTATTCTGTAATTCAGTTGTAATTTTGATGTGAGCATGGGAGGAGACAGCACAGCATTTACCTATTCCATCTGTTGGCCTTACTTTAGCATGCAGTGGTCCTCCCATTATTACTTCGCAGACTTCCAGATACTGACTGACTAGACTATTAAACGTTTCTTGAAGTTAACTCCCTGCCCTTACTATTGAGGCCAGAAGAACTGAATGATAACTGCCCTTGCCTCTGAATTGGGAAGAAGGGAGAGTAGAATCAGCCCTAAGTAAAATTCTGAGTTGGCAAGAGCTGTCTTGTCCTCTCTCACTGCTGGTTTCATCCGACCTCAAAAGTTTTGCATCTTCACTAGTTCCAACTGATCTCAGTCACTTCATTTCTCCAACTTTCCAATTTTTTCACTTCCTCCAAAGAAAGCAGTGAGTATTAGGAACTAACAGTCTTCTAAGTGATGGCTCTAATACTAAGCACAGAGCACTGTTTGCCTCCCCCTCTGAATTTACTAGGACCTCTGTACCTTAAAAACCTCTGAGAATTTCATTCTGCTGCTTCATCTTAGGACTGAAGTAACCTATTTACTTCCCTTTCTTGAAGGGGCTGTTAATCCCCATTGGCTTAGACCTGAGTGGCACCTTCCCTAAAGTCAGGCCTCATGGGACTAGCGAAGGCTTATCTCATCTTGCCCCTGCTCCCTCCCAAAATACAACTAAAAGACCATACTTAACCAGTGAATGACCATAAAGGTTTGGTATATGGTATTGTCATAAAATGGGTGTACTACCTACCTACATGAACAGCAAGCCATTTATGCATGTTGTTTTCAAAAAATGAGTAACTTCCATACAACTTTATCTCAGCTGTTGCAGCTCTCATGGGGCCCAGAGGTTAGGAGGTCCTCAGCATCGTGTTTAAGCAAGGCTGCCTGGGCATGGGAGGAGACAGCACAGCATTTACCTATTCCACCTTTCCCACTAAGCAGCTGGCTGACTTTGGGCAAGATACTTAAGCTCTCAGTAACACTGTTTCCTCATCTGAAATGGAGATAACCAGTCTCATTCCCTCCCATTTAAAAAAGTGACTAACTCCCTGCTCTGTGTTTTATCCCTGTGCTAGCATCTTTTTCTAATAGGCAACAACGTTGAGAAGTCCTCACAGTAGAAGTATTTCCCAAGGCCCTCCACCCAATGCTAACACACTGTAATTCCGGTATGTCCCCAAACCATGACAAGGGTAAAGTGAGAGCCCACAAACGGCTGAGAGCAGATATCTGCAGTCTAATCAATAGAATGAATACAGTTAAGAACGAGGCCTCTTCTTGTCAAGAAAGATACCCCTAAAATATCTAAGATTAGCAACCCTCATCCAGCATGGGTGGGAGAAAAGTGGCCTGACAGAGGCCCTAAGTGTCCTGTCCAAGAAGCAGGTCGCAGCAGGCCCTTGGAGATTGGCAACCATACATCATCAGGAGCCCCACCAGCCTTCATCAGGCAAGTTTCTGACTATAATTTGGTTTCCCATCTAGACATGTCTATAGCTAATCACAAACCTGACCATGAGGGTCTTCCTAAAGGTCCTCTTTCTCACATAAATCTGCATTCTGGTTTGTCTCACTTCTTGTAAACTTGGTTAGTATAGAGGCGAGATCATTTTGCTAGGCAGCATCAGAGGTGAAAAGTGGCCCTAGCAGTATGGTTCTGTCACCAAGTACCAGAGCACCTGCTGATGCCAGGCACTGGGTGGGCCCTGAGATGTGAGCCCCAGTTCTAAGGAGCTCACATACTAGGAACTTGCATGTCAGTCCAACTCACTAAGAAACATTTCTACCACAGACCTTCAAACTCTAGTGCTGACCAGTTCGCAACCATACCTGCACCCCACGTGTGACAGCGCTCCTAGTATAGTGCAGCAGCCTGGCACATTCTCCCCCAGGTCTGTTTCAAGCCCATTTGAACCAGCTGCTTGGCCCGGGGCACTGCCATGCTGTTCACACAGTAAGTGGACCTAGACCATGGTTACAAGGGGTGGACAGGCTGGGCAGTTCCCTGTCCCCACTTTGAACATTAAACCATAGTCTGTTTCATCAGTTCTGAGATGCACTTATTTTCATAATTTTAACACCTGTCAAATTAACTGCATACTAACTGATGGTGTCTTAGCACTGTGTCAGTTAACTGACAGCCTTTTTTTTCTTAATAGTATGAAAATAATGCATCTCACAACATAATATTTAGATTTGTTGAAATTTGATCGTATAACAACTCAGAAAGAGCAAGAGCTGGTGAACATAAGGCTAAAGTAGCAAATTACTTAGGAATGCAGGTAAAATTCTGCCAACAGGTGTAAGTTTGGTGAAAAGAACATTAAATGGGAGGAGTCAAAAGGACCGACCGGGACTTCCCTGGTGGTTTAGTGGCTAAGGCTTCCACACTGTCAACACTGAGGCCTGGGTTCGGTTCCCAGCCAGGGAACTACCCACATACCAAAAAAAAAAAAAAGAGACCGACGTTCTAGCACCAACTTGGCTACGAATTTGCGGTGCAACTTGTAGAAACATCACTTGAGCTCTCCGGAGATGTCTCATTTGTAAGATTGTGACACTAATTCCCTCCCTCTCCTTTCTGGGTTATATGACCAAAGGGCCTTAAAGGCACCTTCCACTCATAGGACCCCTTTTTGCCACGCTAATTAGAATGGATGTATTTCAATGATCTGCCTACCTTCAGTATTATAATGAAGTTCCAAGCAATCATATTTCTCAAAATAAGACCAGTAAGTCTAAAAAAGTGATATTTAACATCCTCTATTAAGCTATTACCAGCTGCCTGCTATACATACACATCATCTCCGCCATCACTACAACCCTGTCAGGTGGCAGAGCAGCCCACTGGACAGAGGAGGGGGCTCTGGAAGGTTCAGGCCTGCCCACTCACAGTACCAGTGACCAGCAGAGTGAGCCAGGATTTGCAACCAGAGTCCCTCAGACCAGAGCCTGTGCTCGTCCTCATTCTGCAGCATGTGGCCAGCTCTCAAGAACAAGCAAACACCTGCAGCAGGCCTTTCTTACCTGGCGGGCCCACCTTCACCTCAGTGCTGCGGCTGACTGCCTGGCTTCCACGGTAGGCACTGCACGTGTAGGATCCCTCGTCCCTGGCCCGCAGGTTGTGGATCAACAGTGTGCCATCTGGGGACTGGTGGATACGGTGGCCATCGGTCTGTACTGGCAGCCCATTCCTGGAGGGAAGAGGACACTGGGAGAGCTATCCCGCGCCAGGAGGCAGATGGGGGAGCCAAAGACCATTCCAGAGCCAGCTGACCTTCACCGCGAGGAAGAGGGGGACAGGGTGCCCAAAAGTTAGCACATTAACTCAGAAGTGATGTGAACTCACAGTGACTGAACACAGTGATCTATGGCACTATAAATGTGCCTCTTGCCACAAAGCAGCACACTCGCCCCTCATTAACAAAGCCATGAGGTGCCAGGCTGGGTGGACATAAGCACCCTCCACCTCCAGAGCATGGGGTGGAGGTGTTTAGGGGAGCCCTTTCTGAGGAAGACAAGGCTGGCCAACTGAAAGGGGGACTCAGGAGCTTAAAGGAAGGCCATGGCCAGAGCGAGGGAGGAAGTGTCCACAGCTCTGATCAGGAGTTTGGACTGGATCCCAGGGGTAACGGCATAGGCTCAGCAGGATTGACACGGCATTTGTACTGCAGTTGGGGGTAGGGCACAAGCCTGAAAGCAGAGACGAGGTGAGTGGCTGCTGTGCACAGGGAGATGACACAGGCAGTAAAAGAGGGTCTGGGAGGAGCAGCAGATGTGGGGAAGAAATGACAGGTCCCTAGCTCGGATTCCTGGGTAACGGTGGTGCCCCTCCACTGTGGGGAGACCCAGCATGGGGCAAGGGGTGCATAGTGAGTTTATTTTTCCACCATTTTGCATGCCTGTGAGAGCATATGGGTGTCAGCACAGTGAGACTGGGTGACACTGCCCAGAACGGGTGTGCATCAGATTTGAGGTCTGGACCCGATCACGTATCCCCACTGGATGGTCCTGGCAACTACACGATTGCCCAAAGTGAAGTTAGACAAACTGAGGGCCATGGACAGACCTTGGGGTGCATGGGCCTCTTAGTGGGTAGTTATGAGATGTGCCAGCCAGGAAGAAAGAAGCAAGACCACCACGAGGAGAAGGCTGTTGCTTGGAACCAAAGGGAGGAAGAGCTCAGGAGGCTCCAGTGGTCAGTGCAAGGACACAGGACATGTGGGGCCTGGGATGTGTCCAGAGGACTCAGGAACAGAGAGGCCATTGCTGGCCTTGGCCAGAGCAGTCTCCCTGGAGTGGTGGTGGGTGTGGGGCCCCAGTGCAAGGGCTAAGCTGTGAGTGGGTGCAGACACCCAGGAAACAGCCACTGTAAAGGGAAGACTGGTGGTGGTTTTGTTTTAAAGAGGGGAGTCCTGAGTGTATTTGCTGCCAGGAAAATCCAGGGGAGGCAAAGTTGAAGCTACAAGCCTAGTCCAGTGTGAGGGCCCACACCCATGTTGGCATCTCACTCACCTTTGAGGCCTGACCAAGAGCATCCTCAGCCTTCAAGGCCCAGCCAAAGTCACTGTCATGGCCACCCTGCTGCTTTGATTCTCCTACCTGGGAGGCCCCTCACTCCTTGGCACAGACAGCACTTAGGATAAGCCTCCTCTGGAGTTTGCCACCAGGCCATCTCCACCTGGTTGTATCTAGGGAGCTCATCACCTCAGGGTCCCTGGGAGTGTTTTAGAACTCTGATCACCTCAGGTTCCCAAGAGCCTAGCCTAGTCCTGGCACTGCAAGGAGGAAGGGGCAAAAAGATTTCCTAAATGAGTGAATCAGACCAACTGATCTGGAGTAAAAGCCCCCTGAAGTCCCCAAAGCAGAGTGAAGCCCAGTGCTTCTCAACCCCAGGAACTCATCCTCATGGCTTAGGAGAGAGTGCTACTGGCACCTAGTGGGTAGATGGCCTGGATGCTGCTTAACACCCTACAATGCACAGGACAGCCCCCATAACCACAAATTACCGGGTCCAAAACATCAGTAGTGCCGAGGTAGACAAACCCTGGTATGACACAACCAATAGAAAAGAGAGTGGTTTTGTGGGGCCTCATTGTGTAGGCTACAGGCAGGAGTAGAAAAATGCGGGGGGCCGTGGTAACGGCAGCACCCCTACAGAAAGGTAGACCACCTGTGCTTGGGTTATACAACCTCAGGTATTCATCGGAGGTCAGGCCTGCCAGGAGTAGAGCCTTACCTGGACCATCTGATGTTCACACTTTCTCCTGCCACCACACACAGCAGCCTGGCCGTGTCACCTTCTGGCACCATCATAGTAGAGGGCAGCCCTGTGATGGTCAGCTCCCCTGGGCCCAAGGAGGAGGCACTGTCAGCCACTCTGCCAGTCCCGCCCAGCCTGTGCCACCTGCACTCAAAGGCCACTGGCTCCAGCCACCCCTGCACTCAGGACTGTACCTTACCCAGAACTCTGAGTTGGATCCATCGCTGGTCTCGGTCCTGCCCGTTGAAGGCGACACAGGCATAGAAGCCACTGTCTTCCACAGCCACATGACTGATGACCAGAGAGCCATCGGACTGCAGCTGATGTCTGGGGACCAAGCAGAGTCAGGTGGCTCCACCCCACAAGAACAGCAAGAGGCGGGGATGGGACAGAGTCTTCCTGTCCCCAGTGAGAGGCCGAGCGGCCCCCACTGTTAAGTGGGGTCTGACCCAAAAGCCAGTCAGCCTCAGGCCCTCCAGCCACCAGCACTTGTTTTTTTTAAGGTGCCTGGCTTTTAAGCCTGGCAATAAATCATTCAAGTTTTCTGATACAAAACAGTTTTTGCTGTAGTCATTTAATAGGCTCAAGTCCTGGCCCACTTAGGAGCTGTGTGATACTAAGCTTCGGTGTGGAAAGCATGGATAAAATAGTGCCTGCCTCAACGTAGGCTCTCCTGCGGATTGTATGGTGGATACAAGGCTCACACCACAGGCTCAATGAATATTCGCTGTTATGATTACAGCCAGAAATATGTCTGCCTCCATTCCGCCCTCAGCCATCATCTGTGTTAGCGAGCCCGTTACTTCTGTCCACTAACCATGCTCTGGAAAGGCCCAGACACCCCAACATCAGTCTGCCCTATGCTCTGCAGCTCTGTCTCTCGACCCCTGCCTGACCAGAGGCGATGCCTGACTGCGGCCTGCTGCGTCAGGAAGGGTGGGGCCGGAGGGACAGCAGGGAGCGCAGAGGCGCTGAACAAACCTGGGGGAAGAGAGGGGCTGCCCATCTCTCTGCCACTCAATGGCTGGGGGTGGGGAGCCCTCAGCATGACAGGTCAGCCGGATCCGCTGACCTGGATGGGCTTCTATCACCCTGGGCTGGTTCCGGTCCAGGCGCAGCCTGCAAAACAAGCACCCCCATGGCCCTGAGGGGTGCTGGCCACTGCCACCCCCACTCCCATGCCTGTGCACCGCACTTCCGCATAAGCCTCATGGGCCCCTTCTCCCTCTCTAGCCAGATTCAGCTTCCTAAAATCACCCCTGTATTCTGCTAAGGACCCGGTCAGTGACCAGGGGCAGAGTCTGAACAGCTACCCCCACTTTCTCACCACCCGCCACCTGCAATCTCAGATGTCTCCCCCACACCCTGCACATCTGCCTCTGGGTCCTTGGCCTGGGCACACCCCAGCCCTCCACGTCCCCTCTATAATGGCCCTGAGCTCCTGACACATGTGCCTTCCTGCACACCCTGAGGCCTGGGCCGCAGCCCCGCACCATCGCCAACTGCTCGAGGTTGGAGGGGAGGCTCCCTCTCTCCTCAGGCTGAGCTCAGGGAGCCATGTTTTTCTAATCCTCGCCTCACAGAACCCTGAGCAGAGGCCGGGAAGCCTGGTGACAGCACACACTGGCCTGGGGACCCAATCATGTTCCCCTCCTCTTACCCACTGGCCCTCGGGGGGGGGGGGGTGTGCTGAGAGTAGGATGGCATCATTGCCCTGTTACCTGGTCGTGGGCCTTGGATGCAAGGAGGAGATGGCCCCCAGGCCCCCAGCATCCTGCCCTCGGCTGGAGTCCTGAGGACCGGAGCCCTGGGCTGGGTCCCTGATCTGAGGGAAGCGCCTTGGCTCCGCCTCAGACAGCACTGCCCTGTCACGCCCTGTCATGAGGTCAGGAGAAGCAAGGGGTGAGCTGTAGGGAGAAGGGGGTGGGAGGAAGGGGGGGCCATGAGGCCGGCAGGGGGCATGTGGAGAAATGAGGACAAGAGGCAACACACATACCCAAGCCCAACTGCCTGTGGTCCCTGCTTCCAGGATGTCTGGGCCCACAGAAGCACCCCAGCCCCCCCAGGGCCAATAGGGACCCATTGCAGGTGGGGGACAGAGACCTGTAATGCGAAGCTGGATCTTCTGAGAGTTACGGGTGGGCCTGGTGCTGCCACAGCTGTAGATGCCAGCGTCCTCTGCCCGCAGAGAGCTGATGACCAGGGAGCCATCAGGCTGCAGCCTGTGCCTGAGTAAAAGGGGCGGGGGTGGGGGGCTTGAGCTCTGGGAACAGTAATGAGTCCGACCCCGTCAGGCTCCAGGCTCCTATCGGAGGGGACCGCAGCCCCACACCCTCCCATCCCAGGGGAGATCTGAGGGGCTGCCACAGAGGGAGGACTCCCTCACACACCTGTCAGAGGAGATGGGCTGCCCATCTTTCTGCCACCTGGCATGGGGGTCCTGGGAGGTGTCATCTGCACAGAAGAGCTGCACCAGCTGCCCCAGGGCCGCCTGTACCAGAGAGGGCTCCGAGCCTGTCAAGCTAATCCTGGAAGGTGGGAGTAAGGACCTGACCCAGTGGCATGAGTGTTGGGACCAGCGGCGACCCTCCATCTGTGTGTCCCACCACAGACAGTGTGGTGTCCATCCTGTCACGGGCACTTGTGGGGCCACAGGGTGTCATAGAAGGACAAGCTCCAGAAGCCTGTGGACTCAGGCATTCGCCCTCCCAACCTCCCTACCATGCCCCAGGCACGGCCACCTCAACCTGTCCCTGCCATGGCAGCAGGGGCGGCACAGAGACCAGGGCTGGGGAGGCTGGGAGAGGAGCACACACTGGACTTGTGGGGGATGAAACCACACACCTGCTCTATTGATTGTTTTTAATCTCCCCAAATCTCTCATTGATACGACACAGTCCCAAGTGTAATAGCAGGTGGAACCCACACGAACCTATGAGATATTATAACATCACCGTTTGATGGTCAAGAAATTGAGGCTTGGAAAAGTCAGATGACTTCCCAAAGGTCATGAAACCTGTAAGCTTTGCCAAGTAGACAGACCTTGGGGTGCACGTGACAGAATGTGCTGGAGAATCCAGGTGACACCGTGCACAGGCTGCCTGACCTCCCAGGCCCGAGCGGCCCCAGGTGTGGAAGGCAGGCAGCGAGGCCTCCAGGCAGGGCGGTCTGGCGGCTTCAAGGTTAGGAGTGGGGCGGGGTTTCAGCTCCAACAGGCCCAGCCCCTGACCTGGGTCCCTCTAGCCCCCCCTGGGAAAGGCAGGCCTCACCTGTAGGAGGAGCTGTGGGAGGGTGATGCCGGCCGACCAGTATCTCCTTCCCGTCCAGGGGTGCTGGGCCGTTCTCCCAAGGCCTGGGTGTGGGACGCCTCCCTCAGCCCAGACTCTGAGTCTCGCCACCGGAGGTGACCAGAATGTAAGGGCTCTCTGTGGACCATGGCCCCGGTCCTGTGCTGGCCGGCCTCCTGCTGGCCACCAGGACTGCTGCCACCACCATCTCTGTGGGTGCTCTGGCCGGAGGCCCCCGGCCTGGATTGGTGGGGCCCGTGTGGAGAGCCCCGGCAGCTGTTCATGCACTCCTCCTCCGACGCAAAGTTATTGGCATTTCCGTGGCAGCCGCCATACCAGAAGCGGTTACACCGGCCCACAGAGGCGATGAAGTACCAGTGGGCGGCCCAGGCTGTGCAGGAGCCGAGGGCACTGGGCAGCAGGCACCGCACGGGGTATGCTGAGGGCAGGGAGGATGCATGTCACCCAGGTGGCCAGCAGAGCCCTGTCAAGAGGCGCCCACCAGCCCCTCAGAGAGAGGAGGGAGGCCCTTCCCAGTTTATGGAGCACGCCTACACCTCCACCCCTGGGGCGGAGTCTGTTCACTGCCCAGACCTGCCCCTGGCTGGGGCCATAGGAGCCTCCAGATCAAACTACACCTCGACCCACAGAACCAGAGCCCTCCAGAAGGTCAGGACCGTAAGCTTCCTGGACCCGCTCCCTGGTGTCCTCATCCCTGACCCCTGGAGTGCACACCCACAGCAACCCCAGGCCCTGACCTTGATAGTCTCAGCTCAGAATAAGGACCCAGCCCTGAGCTCCCAGGGGCATGAGAAGATGCCCAGCAAGGGGCCTGCCCTGCCCCCAGCGCCCTCCACCAGTCTCTGAACATAGCTCCAGCCCCCACTTGCCTGTTCTAGTGGCCCTGCTCCCACTCTCTACATTCAGATATGACCATGGCTGGCCCCTGTTAAAGTCTCCTGCAGACCCTGACCACTAGCCTGTCTGGCTTTTGACGTCCCCACATTGGTCTCCAGCAGCTCCACCCATGCATCCCATGCTCCAGCCTCAATAACCTTCCTCCAGGACACATCCCAGGGATGACGCCCTGTGCATCCCAGCACTGAACACCTGAAACCCTCACTGCCTCCGGAGGGGCTGAGCCCCAGGGGGAAGGCCAGGCCTCCACTCTCCCCAACTCCCACAGCAGCCAGATGGCCTCAAGTGCAAACTGTTGGAAATGAGAACAATCCGGCTCTGTTCTCTGGCCTGGCACCTAGTAGGTGGTCCATGAATATTTGTGGAAGAAACGAACAAACAAGTAGGAAGGGCTCTGGCTCTGGGCAGGGGTGGGGGGCACCGTGTAACCAGAGCCTACGTACCAGGAAGGATAAGGAAGGGCATCCACTCACCGTAGCTGGGCTGGCCCACACAGCCTTCCCCTAGAGGACCTGCTGCAGAGGCCACGTTGTCATAGCAACAGCCAAATTGGGAGCCCTGGCAATCACTGGGCTCATTCTGCTGGGCCTGGTGCGGGTTGGCCTTGGGTACCTGGGGAGGAAGATGGGAGTAGGTCTGGCTCATGGTGGGGACCCCAGGCTGCCTGCGGGGGAGGGCAGGAAGAGGGGAGCCCGTAGTACATAACCCCAGCCCTAGGGCAGGGGGGATTAGAAGCCAGGAGAATGTTGGAAGAAACCCCCATCCCCAGACCATCTCTGCAGCCCTGTGCCCTTGAGAAGACAACCCAGGCCAGCAGGCTTTAGGGACATCCGTCCTCCAAGGCCAAAGCTATACCGTGGCACTGAGCAGGCTCGGGGGCTGGACTCCTGCCCCAGCCCATGAATGAGACACTTACTGTGGAGGCCACTGCTCTCGAGCCCGGCCTGCTCCCAGTGGTGTCACCACCATAAGACCTTGCACAGCCAGCTTGATGGGGCCCCTCAGCCACAGACACCCCGTCAGGGCAGCACCCGTACCTAGACAGACATCACACAGCCCTGCCTGACCACCCAGCCCTCATCCCCCACCTTCCAGGGACCCTGAGCTTCCAGTGTCCCAGGACCTAGGCCCCAGGCTCCCTGTGCTGGGGGCTGACCAGTGGGGATCCGAGTGGGACACGGCCTGTCCCTGCATGCCAGACACACCATCTGGCTACCCCAGTCTCTCCACAGCTACCAACCACTGAGTGGCCACCAGGAGGGCAGTTGTAACACAGTGAAGCAGACCCTCAACTCACACGTCCCACCACAAAACCAAGGAGGAGGCAATGAACCTGAGCCTGCCTCCATACCAGGTTCCCAGGGAGTTTTCGCCAAGTAGTGGGAGACGGGCAGAAAGCGTGACAGGAATCCCACGCCCACTTCACCTCCACGACCAGGACTTGGAGGGAGGTGAAGTGGGGACAAATCAAAGCACTTGTGTGTGTGAGGCACCATGTGATTTATTTAGTCTTCGGTCACCCCCAGCCGGTGAATGTTATTGCTCCCAGCAGAGGAAGCCAAGATCAGAGAGGTTAAGTAACTTGCCTTAAGTTACCCAGCACACAGCAAGTGACTAAGCTAAGAATCACCCCCAGGCCACTGACCCCTAAGTCTGGGCTCTAAGCACTCCAGCCCCTGAGGGAATGGAAACCTGGTTTGGATGGGGAGCTAGAATCCTACTCCAAGTGCCCTTCCAGGGCCTCCGGCTACGCCTCCCCAGGCTGAGGTCTGCAGGGAAAGCAGGCCTTTTCCACCACCCCAGCCCCATGAGAAAGCCATGTCCTCAAGATGGAGGGGAGGACAGAGGACTGGGCCTGAGCCATGGTCAGCCCGGACCAACATCTGCTACCACCCCACTGCTCGGGCCGGGCCAGGCCGGGGAACTCAGGAGAGAAGTGACATGAGCAGTTTTGAAGGTCTTTAATCAGTCAGGGCACCTCGGAGACAACACCTCTGGGTTACATTCCTGAGCTCCACAAACCCACCTCACCTCCCTCTCTGAGCAGAGATGCTGCCCCACCCATCAGGCACCCCCACCCCCAACACACACACCTCCCCCTCTTTGACCTGGTGAGGAGGAAGAGGCACTGACCTGCTCTGCCCACAAGAGGCTCCAGGGCAGCCCTGCCACTGAGGCCCCAGAGATGTGGTATGGCCATCCGGGCAGCACCCGTAGGGGCTGTATCTGCAGTCTCGGGGCCTGGAGTCAGACCGCAGGGGCTGCCAGTCCGGGGACTGCTGTAGAGAAGGGGCTGGACCTGAGGCTTGCAGGTGGGGGCCGTGGTCTCCTCTGGGGTTATCCCAGGCTGAGAGTTGCTCCCCATGTGCCCATCTCTGGTCTCTGGAACCTAGAAAGAAGAGGAAGCAAAGACACATGATGTATTCACCTAGCTCCTCACCTTCCTGTGTGTCCACATCAGACCCACTGCCCTCCATTTCTCCCCTAAGTCACTCACCCCAACCCTCAACCCCCATGTCCAGGGCACTGGGGCGGGGGCTTCCACTGAGCTTCACACCTGAGGTGGGGGCCTCCTGAGGACCTGGAGACATCCGAGTGGCGCTGGGGCTGGCATTCACGTCCTGCACACTGGGGACTTCTTCAGGGAGCCAGGACAGTTGGGGAGGGGGACAGAGGAAAAGAGGAGAGAAGAGGGGCCTGAGCCATGGTCAGCCCTGACTGACATTTGCTCCCACCCCACTGCTCAGGCCGGGCCGGGGCAACCCAGGAGAGAAGTGACGTGAGCGGTACCTGTGATTTAGTAAAACACCCTTCCCAGGTCTAAAGGTCCTTAATCACACAGAAACTATGAATATTACATGTTCAGAAAGAAATAAGGCCTGATACAAAATTAGCATCTATGTTTGGTCCTAACGACAAAAACATGATACACAATTTTTTAAATTGGGTTGATGAAAAGACAATCCAATTCAAAAATGGGCAAAACTTGAACATTTTTCCAAAGAAGATAAACAAACAGCCAACAAACCCATGAAACGACGTTCGACTTCATTAGTCATTAAGGAAATGCTAATCAAAGCCATAATGAGATGGGATAGCTCTAAAAGTCTGAAATAGTAAGTGTTGATGCAGATGTGGACAAACCAGAACTGTCATACGTTGCTCGTGGGCATGTAAAATGGTACAGACACTGTGGAAACGTGGGATTACCACATGGCCTAGCAAGTCCACTCCTAGGTATGTGCCCAAGAGAAATGAAAACCTATGTCCACACAGAAACCTGTACGTGAACGTCTGTAGCAGCACTTTCATTATAGCCAAAAGGTGGAAATAACCCAAATACCTAGCAGCAGGTGAATGGATAAACAAACTAGTGTATCCCTGTGATTGGAATGTTATGCAGCCATGCACAGGAACGAGCTAATGCCTGCCACCACTTGGATGAACCTCAGGAACATTCTGCTATGTGAAAGCCGCCAGCCACGAAAGGTCTCCTGACCCTTTTCTATGATAAAATCCAGAATCGGCAAATCCAGAGAGACAGAAAGGAAATCAGGGTACCGAGGAAGGGGGTTGGGTTAACGGGATACAAGATGCTTTTATGGGGTGATGAAACTTTTGAAATGAGAGCACTGCTGGTTATGTAGCCTTGTGAATACACCAAATGTTACCCCACACTGTACACTTTAAAGTGGTTTAACCCTGTTACGTGAATTTTACCTCAATGAAAAGATTCAATATTAAAGGTAATTGAACTGATGGATGAAAAGATAGGGAGTAGATAATGAAAAAGCAAATATAACAAAATACTAATTGTAGAATTTAGAAGGTGGGTTACTAAAAATCATGAATTATACCATTAGAATGAGTGAATTTTATGACATATGGTACTTAATGACTACAATGAAGTTATTAAAAAGATTTTTCATCAAATGTTGGAGAAAAAATGCAAAAGGCTGAGTAAAGAAAACTAAAAAGGAATTTTTTTTCAGTGATACATAAGATTTGTAAAACACACCCCCAATGTTTCATAGTGAAAGTTTCTGATTATTTCCTGTGTGTTGGGGGGGGGGGGGTTGGGGTGGGGATAGCTTCCTTCTACTTATTTTTGTGTCACGATTAGTTTTTCCAATTTCCCACAGTAATCATATTACAAAATGGAATCAAGTTATAAAAAATAAGTGAAAATTCCATTCCTGTATGAATGATGTCTTGCTAGTCTCCAAGGGATATTTTAAAAATAATAATTTAGGGAAGACTCGGGTAGCTATGTGGTAAAATCCTGGTTTTCATTTTATTGGCTACTCTGCTGAGGCCAAAAACCTCAGGTGAGGCCGATTCAAATTCTCCTCCACCACCCCACCCCCCGCCCTGCCCCCCAGTTCTAGCATCTCCTACTCAAATTCTGCATCCTCTCAGGTCCTGCATCCACAGCCCCCAGACGGCCTGGGATCTCTGCCCAGCCCGCTCCATCATCCCAACGTGAGAACTGCCACGCCCATGCCGCCTCTGGCTTCCCCTCCTGTGACTTCTCTCCCACCTGGTCGGAGGTGTCCCACACACCCTCTGGGCATCGGGCTCTGGGCCAGTGCCTGTGCCTTCATGTCTGCTACTCTTTCTAGAGCCTGGATTTCTGCAGCCTGTTCCCCACCCGCCTCCTGCTCCCCGTCTGTCTCCACTTCCGTATGACCCTCAGGCAGGTGCCCAATTTGTCCTCCTAAATAGCTTTCATGATGTCACTGTCTTGCTCCAAAACATTCAGTGGCTCCCTGGGGCCAGAGCAGACAACTTGAACCTGCAACCCTCAGCCTCCCCACCCCCATCCCTTGGGCCGAGCGCTGGTTCTGGAGCCTCTACTGGTCTCAGAGCACTAGAAATGTGGCCGTCGTGACACTAAAACTGAGTGTTACATTCTTTAATTAAGAGTAATATAGTTTTAAGTTTAAATACTGATACTTGATTCATTTATAGGAAAACACCTCAGTATGTTAGCAACAGTTTGGGTAGTGAATCCACTCTGCCAACTGTACGTTTTATCTAGACCAAGAATGCTAGTGAAGTGTTAGCATCGGGATGGAGATGTGCTGTATAGAATTTTTTTTTTTTTTTTTTTTTTTTTTTGCTTTTTGGTATGCAGGTAGTTCCCTGACTGGGAATCGAACCCAGGCCGCAGCACTGACAGCGCCAGCGCCGAAGCCCTAAGCCACTACACCACCAGGGAACCCCCTGTAAGTATAAACTACACAATAAACTACACATTGGATTGCAAAAATCTAACTTTTTAAAAAACCTTGTTTAAAAAAAGAATGTAAATTAAAGTATCCCACTTAGAATGTTTATATTAATTACATGGTAAAAAATATTTAAGTGGGTTAAATAAAATCTATTATTAAATATAAATTCAGCTTTCTTTTTACTTTTAAAATGTGGCTTTTAGAAATTGTTAAATAGCACGTGTGCCTGGCATTCTACGTCTATTGGCAAGTGCATGTGGAGTCCAGGAAGAGGAAGCAGAGGTTGCAGGGGTGAGTCAGGGCGCCCACTCCGATGCCTGTGCCCCAGAGGCTTCGCCAGCAGACCCCAGCCACTCCTCCTGGGCATACCCAGTGTGCCCTACAGCGCTAGGTACAGTGCCCAGACCATCAGAAGTCACTCAGCTCTCAGTTCTCACCCACCATGGACTCCTATAAAGCCCAAAGAAATCATGACACTGCAAAACGTTCCCACACCAAACAGCAGTGACGGGTGAAAGCAGACATAAAACCACACACAGATTACAAGGAAGTGCACTCAACATTTACCCCACTAGTGGATGGGATCAAGGGCAACTGAAGTTTCTCTATGCAACTTTTCAGATTTCTCCAACTTATCCACAATGTGAACGAACATACATTGTTTTCACAAGTATAAAAACAGCAGTGAAGGGATTTTTTTTTTTCTTTTTGGTATGTGGGTAGCTCCCTGACTGGGAATCGAACCCAGGCCGCAGCACTGACAGCGCCAGCGCCGAAGCCTTAAGCCACTACACCATCAGGGAACTCCTGGGATTTTTTTCTTTAACAACTCAGCCTGGGTTGATAGTCTCTCTCATTTCCTTCCTTTTTATTAAGCTCAGGGCCACCTATTCCAGGCAGGTGTCCAGGGCCCAAGGACACTGAGTAGCTCTCGGGAGCTGGGCTTATAGGAGCCTCAGGACCCTCCTATGCACGGCGCCCAGGAGCCCCTCACAGCCTCGCCACAGCCGACACCCTGCCTCTCCAGTGCTGTGTGTCAGGCCCTGGGCCAGCGACTCACCACAGACAAGCCTGGAGAGCCACTCTTACTCAGCCCGGTGTACCGATGGGCAAACCGAGAATCAGAGGAGAGGCAGTTGCCCAGGACCGCTGGGTCAGTCCCCAGTGAAGATTTGAACCACGTTAGCTGTGGACTCCAGGCCACTGGTTCTTAGCCACATTGCCGAGGGCCTCCATCAGAATCCTACTGCCCCTATCACTAGCGAGTCAAGGCCAAACACACCTCTCTGCAGTATCAGAGGGCCACCCCGCACCCCCAACTTAGCCCAACCCACCCTTCCTCAATGGCTCATCCTCAATACCCCACAAGTGCTGGCCCCTGTGCCCTTCCTCCTGCAGGTGCCTGGGACACCTGGGGGAGGGGGAGTACAGAGGCAGAAGCAGCATGTGGAGACAGCCTTTCCTGGACCACCTCCCTCCTTGGCATTCAGTCCTTCAACAAGCATGCCCTGAGTGCCTGCCACATGCTAGCCAAGTTGTATGGGGGTACAAATAGGAATAAGGGAGTCAAGTACGCAGTGAAGGCGCCTATAGCTAGTAGGCCTGACTAGCCATATACCATCACAGCAGCACAAGGACGCCAACCTAAGCGTGACAGTGAGTTATGGGGGTGGCTATGGATGCCACCTCTGTGGGGGTGGAAATAGGGCAGGGCAGGTTAGTGATGCTTCAGAGAGATGGACTTTGGATGGCAAAGGCTTCAGGAAAGGAAGATGTGGGAGGAGAGCGATCCAGGTGGCTGACACGGCACAAAGGTCCAGAGGCAGGGAGTACTGGCTAGGTTTGTCATGGGGAAAGAGGTCGGGCCAGGCTCTGTGCCTCCTGTTCTTACCAGGAGGAAGGTGGCAGAGCTGTGTGTTACAGGGCTCCACGTCTGCAGGCTTCTGCAGCTGCAGGCTCCTGCAGCGGCTGGGTGGCCCGATGGTACAGATGACCTGGCGCCTCCGAATGCCTGAGCTGCAGCTTTTGGAGCACTGGGGCCCACAGGGTGGGAGTGGGAAGAGAGAACATGCATGCATAGGGAGAGAGACCCTGGTGGGGTGGGGTACGTACGTGTAAGGGAGGGAGGCAAGGAAGGAGGGGGGTGTGCCTGGTAATGCATGTCAGACCCAAGGACCTGCATGTGAGCAGCTACCTCCCAGAGACCAAGGGACCAGGATTGGGCAGCAGGTATGGGGGGTGGCGGGTGGAGGCAAGCACTCACTAGACCCCAGGGACCTATGTGCCAGGCCTGGTCATCAAGGAAGGGACAGTCATGCACACAGGGTTCAGTGAGAGGTGGCCGGTCCTCCAAGGAGCATGCTGTGGCATGGAGCAAAGACCCCTGGTGGCCCCGGCAAGTGACGCTCCTCCTCCGGACCCCAGCACCGCAGCTGACAGAGCACTGTAAGGACCAGGCCATCAGCAGAAGCTTGTCTTTGCCCAGAGGAGCCATGCCTGGTTGGACAGCTGGAGGCCCACTGGCATGGAGGGCAGACAGCATCCTACTGCCCATGTCCAACTCACATGCCCAGAGAGGCTGAGTCACTCTCCTGAGGTCACACAGCCTGAACCACGGCTGCTGACACCAGGCTGAAATGCGTTTTCCACATTCCCTCATTGGCAACTTGGACAACTGTAGGTGCTGGAAGCTGTAACCTGCAGACGCAGGCAGTGCCAGCCCCTCCCTTACCCCCAACCAATGCGTTCGAGGCAAAGCCTTTCCCACCCTGCCTGGAACCTTGGAGGAAGAGCACTGGAGCAGGAGTCTTGAGCACCTGCTCTTTGTCCTGGTTTCCATGATAATGCAGCAGGTCACTTTACCTCCCAAGGTCTGTTTCCATGGGAGACAAGCCTTCCAACCCTGTCCTGCTGCCCAGGCCCGCAACCCGGCTCCACCCCGACCAGGGCCAGGCAGGGGGCTCACCTCTCCCCAGGGATCCACGCTCCAGGCTGGGCAGCGCTGCAGGTTGCAAGCCTGTGTGCTTGGGGGCTTCCCAGGCAGACCTGCACACTTGGCCTCCTCGACAGCCTCCTGCACGCCAGCCCCATCAGACCAGATGCAGTAGACGGAGCGAGACTGGGAGCCACCCCCACAGGAGGCTGAGCAGGGCGCCCAGGGCCCAGTTTTCCAGCTGGCAGGGAGCAGGAATCGGTAAGGCTGGCCCAGCAGCGGCGGGCCCAAACCCAGGCTTGAGGGGGCACCAGCCCTCACACACAGGAGCACTGGAGCACCCCACTTGCCCCATCTTCTGAGCATTCAGGCTTGTGCAGCGGGGGAGCAAAGAGTTCTGCACAAAGGCCAAGACCCAAGCCCTTCTCGCCACCCCCGTCACTGTGCGCTGGGTCCTCCCTCTATCCTCACCCGCATCTCCCTTTCTCCTTCTCACCGGGTCCTCTGCCATCCCAAGCCAGACTCCATTCCCTCAGGGGATGATGACCTTAGTTGGGGGATGTCCCAGAGGGGCCACGCTCTGTGGAGTGACCTGGAGTGGCCCTGCCAGGTCCTGGCACACAAGGACCCAGAGGCAAGGGCAGCGCCCCCACACATGCAAAGCCAAGCCCGCCACCATCCCAGGAGGCCGGCTGCCACCAAGGCCATGAGGGTGGAAGGGGGCCGCAGCCCTACAGGGAGCCGGTGGCCTGCAGATTACCTGTCACCACACACACGCTGGGCCCCAGCAAGGCTCCACGCTCTGGGCCGGTGCAGGTAAGAGATCCTTCGTACAGGAACAAAGCCTTTGTGGACGCCCACAGGCCCTTTGGCCCAACCCCCAGCCCCCTCCTGGGCATCTGCCGAGCCAAGTGCCTTGATGGCTCAGACAGACGGGGCCTCTAGTACCCTTCCCCACGCCTCCTGCCACCAGCCTGGACATTCTAGGCACTGCGTGTGCACAGGAGGATGGACAGAACCGCCCTGGGCTTCATGCTCAGACCTCTCACGGCCACTCCCAGTAACAGCTGCCTCCCCCCAACTCCAGCCACAGCAGTAGGGAGCCCTAGGCCACCCAACCTCCTTGCTCAACACCTAAAGCGGCCTGGGCACTGCACTCCCTCCCACCCAGTGCTTGGGTCCCGGCATGGGCAGAGGGGCTGGCAGGGGCCTCACCGCTTGGTTTGTGGGCAGGGCTGAGGGCTGCAGGGGCGGCGGCCGGCTGGCCGTGGCTGGTGCTGGCACATGCGGTCAGGGTAGACCTCATTGTCGATGGTGCAGAACACTGGGCGGGACTGGTGACCTGGGAAGGCCCAGCCACAGCGGGCAGCTGGTCAGTCACCACTCACCCACTGCGTTCTCTGGGCCAGGCACCGTTCTGGACACATCCCAAGTGTCACTTAATTAAGCCTCAATTAAGCCGTGGAGTAAGTGCCACCATCATCCCCAACTTACAGATGAGGAAACTGAGGCTGAATGAGCCCCACTATGGCAGCTGCTCGTCGGCTCCAAGCTCTGACTATTGCCAATGGACTGCCATCTCCTACGAGCCGCCACAACCTCAGGGAGCGCTCTCTGGCTCTCTAAGCTTAGGTGGGGGCCCTTCATGGAGCCCTCCACCCCTGGGTGACCCCCATGACATGCAGATGGCCCTCACCTCCGCCGCACTCAGCACTGCATTCGCCCCACGAGCCGTGGCCCCAGCGGAAGCCGGGCTGGGTGTTGCTCAGGGGCAGGTGGTACTCGTAGCGCACGCCGGGGCTGGGCTCCTGGCTGAGGAGCTGCACGGGGGTGGGTGGGGGGGTGTCCTCGTGGAGGTCTGCCGCTGGCGGGGCCTCCCTGCACCCCCAGCCCCGGTCCCACAGCCCTCCCGCTTCAGGCCCAAGGCAACCACCATGTCCCCCTGGGGACAGGTGCCCCCCTTCACCTCAGAGGCCTCTCCTGCCAGCCCAGCTCACCTCAATGACCAGGGGCTCCGAGGTGGGGCCGCGGGCATGGAGCCGCTCAGGTGCCAGGTCCCCCTCGGCACCCCGCTCGTAGTGCAGCATGGTGCTGGCCACAGGCAGGGCTCGGCCGACCTCGATGGTCCAGTGCCCGTTGAGGTAGTACTCACCACGGACGCTCTTCACCGCTGTGTGGGGTGAGCCCCCCGTCAGCTGCCAGGGCTGCCCTCTTCCCTGTCATAGCCCCCAGCTGCCCTGGACCCAAATCATCCTCACCCAGGAAGTTCCTGCTGGCAGCCACCTCCTCAACGTGGATGCTGGTGGCTCCCATGGGAACGATGAAGATCTGGTTGTAGCCTGAGGAAGCAAAGACTCTGGGGACACCGCGCCACAGGGAGGTGCCGGCCCTGAGGACCCTGAGGACCTGGCAGCACAGGTGGGGTCTTGGAAGGGCAAGAGGGGGAGAGCAGGGCGAGGCTGCTCCGGGAACAATGTTCCTGAAGGAGGAAACAGCTTCACCAAGGCCAGAGGGACAGGCAGGCTTAGGCACCCAAACTGACTTGGGAAGGGAGGGACAGATAGGGACAGTGGGACAAGGGATGGGGAGGGGCACCTAGGCAGCGGCAGTATGAGATCACGTGGGATGAGCGGGCAGAGAACCCCACGAGCGTGGGCCCACGGGCTCCTGTGAAAGGGTTTCGCTGCCACCCTGAGCCATGACCTCAGCCGTGACCTGAGCACCAGATCAGACCTCTCAGTCCCATGAGGTGACAGCCAGAGCAGGAGACAGGCCAGGAAGGGAACAGACCACTATCTCTCAACTGTCCGTAGACCCCCACCTCTGCTGAGATCACTGGCATCAAAGGTTCCTGTGACAGGGTAGCAGGTTGTGCCGTCACCCCCGCACTGCAGACACTTGTCCTCCTGCTTTGCTGAGTCTAGGTTGTGGTCACAGCCGACAACCTGCCAGGCAGAGGTGAGGGAGAGACTGGACAGTGTCATGGACACACAGCGACTCGAACCCTGGTTGCCAGGTCGGGGAGGAGCAGTAACTACAGCTGACCCTTGAACCACACAGGGTTGAACTGCGTAGGTCACTTATGCGTCCATTTTTTTCAGTAAGTATACTGGAAAATGTCTTGGAGATTTGCAGGTTTAAGAAAACTCATGGGAGCCCCCTGATGGTGTAGTGGCTAAGGCTTCGGCGCTGTCTACGCTGCGGCCTGGGTTCGATTCCCAGCCAGGGAGCTACCCACGTAAAAAAACAAAACAAACAAACAAACAACAACAACTCTCAGACGAACCATGGAGCCTGAAACTATCGAGGGCTGAGTAAACCTTGGATCTGGCCCGCGGCTGCCAGCCACCTGCTTCACCCACTCAGCACCCATCTCCCCTTCTCTGGTAACACCACCTCGTTCTCCTTGGGGGGCCACCTCTTCCCCAGTGTTCGGATAAAGCTCCCCAGTAGTGGGTTTGGGCAAACCGATGGGCTGTCACTTTGCTCAGAGAGGGTGGCTGAGGGGAGCCCCAGGCCAAGTCAGAAACAGCCCAAGCAGGTCGCTGAAACTCCTGGGAGTGGGGCACCCTGTCCTGGGGAGCTGCCAGGTGGGGACAGCTCACAGGAAGAACCTGCCTGATCCCAACGCTGAGCCACAGGACAGGAAAGCCAAAGGCAAGGAGCGATGCTTCCAGCAGCATTCAGACGCCTGCGACCGCCGGCCCACCCTCCGTGGCAGTCTTTTTCTTAAGTCAGTTTTGGGCGGATTTTTGTAACTTGCCACCCAGAGAGATGCTCTTACTGTGGGGCTCGTTTTCAAAGGGTAAAGGTAAGAGGGTCATAGGGCATCTGTGATGCAAAGCACCTTACAAGTTAGCCTGGAGAAGACATCAAGCTCATGAGGGCCACTAGCCCTGCTGGGGCAGGGCAGGGAGACGCCCCATGCCAGCTCCGAGGTGGGGAGGTGGGGAGGTGGGGAGGTGGGGAGGTGGGGAGGTGGGGAGGTGGGGGCCCAACTCACCCGGCAGTGGCCATCCACACAGACATCCCGTTTGCCAGGCTCGCAGGGCGTCCCGTCCACCACGGCCTCCCTGTGTTTGTAGTAGAAGTTCTCCCCCTTGGGGATGCAGGTCAGCTCACACTTGTTTGGAGCTGGGGCAGACAAGAGAGGAAAGCTGAGATCCCAGAGAAGTTCCAGGCCCCTCCTCGCCACTGGGGTGTGTGGGCAGGGCCAGACGCACACAAATGGGGGGGAGAGAGAGCCCTCCCAAGTAGCTCAGAGCCTCATCCCTATCCCAGGGTTAGGGGACATTCCCCACAAAACTGCTGCATCTCTGGGGATCAGTCGAAGAAAAATCACAGAGTGAGCAAACAGCCAGACAGTCGAAGAGGTCTACCTCAGCATTATCTACTACAGCCCAAGTGGTAACAAATCAGAGATTCTTTATTTTATTTTCTTTTTTGTTACGTGGGTAGCTCCCTGACTGGGAATCGAACCCAGGCCGCAGCGCTGACAGCGCCGAAGCCTTAGCCACTACGCCACCAGGGAGCTCCCACATCAGCGATTCTCTAAGTGAGTTATTACTATCAACAGAACGTTATACACGTTGACAAGGCTGTTAAAAATTATGAAGATTAGAAAAAGACACCTTCATACACTGCTGGTGGGAATGTAAATTAGTGCGGCCACTATGGAAAACAGCATGGAGGCTCCTCAAAAAATTAGGAGTAGACTGCCATGTGACCCAGCAGTCCCTCCCCTGGGTGTGAGGGCCATCCAGAAAGTATCCAGCCATGTCATATGAAAATTAGAGGCATCTATGGCTGGAATTTTTTCCCAGAAGCCTTAATATGCCTAAAAAATCTGAAAACATTTCTCCATAAAGATATAAAATGTATGTACCCCTATGTTCATTGCAACACCCCTATATTCACAGTGGCCAAGACATGGAAACCGAAGTTCTTCCATTGGACGGCGGGATAGAGACCATGTGGTACACATACAATGGGGTATCACTTGGCCGTGACAAAGGATGAAGTTCTTCCGTCGTTTGTGACAACGTGGGTGGATCTTGAGATTATCATGCTCCCTGAATGCATGACTTCACTCAGACATGGCATATAAAACTGAAAGCAATGAACCAGACATACAAACACTCAGACAACAGTTCAGGGGTTACCAGACTCAGGGGGGACGGGGGAGGCAGAAGAGGGTACAGGGGGTCCACTACACGGTGACGGAAGGAGAGCAGACTCGGTGGTGGGCACACAACGCAGTATATAGATGGTGTCTTACAGAATTGTACACCTGAAACCTGGATAATTTTACTAACCAGTGTCACCCCAATAAATACGATAAACATTTTTTAAATTATGAAGACTACACAATAATGTGGGAAGACGCTTATAACAGAATGTAAAACGGTACTACGTCCTAATTACAAATCTGTAAACATGTCTGAGGACAGTCCGGAAAAAACCCAGCTGTTGTTGTATAACGAGAACAGATACATGGCTGGATACTTTCTGGACAGCCCTTGTACAGAGAGAAAATAATGTGAAAAGGGCTAGATTAAAATGCCAGCAGTGCTCCCATTTTTTTGTTTTAATTTTATCATTTTTCTTGTTTTACTTTTTATATTTATCCAATATGACATACACACTGTTTAAACAGCCTAAACATGCTAATGGGACTGTAATCACCTCTGAAACCAACAAGGCACGCCTCCACAAGCCTTTTGCCTCTGTGGTCTAAGTTTTCTATAACACGGATATATTTAAATTATTTTCAACCCTGTGCTCGCCTCAGGACCCAGGAGGAGCGATGAATGCCTGTGGTCCCACCGGGGCCACTGCCCCCCAGCCAAGCCCCCTCCCCCCCCCCCCCCCCCCCCCCCCCCCCCCCCCCCCCCCCCCCCCCCCCCCCCCCGCCCACAGCGCACACGGGATACGAATGTTCAGGAACGTGGGATCCGGAGTGCCACTGACTTTCCAGGAGTCTCTTGTACTGAGCAATGAAAACTAAACCTCAGAAAAATGACCCTAAGGTATCTTGACTCATTGAAAATGTTTTAATTACATACATTAGGGTTTTTTGTCCTTGGACCACACTGCTCTAAAGTTTAACAACTTACACTCTCCTCAAAGTTGCCCAGAGCCCGACTCTGGCCGCAGAGATCCTGAGTTCCAGGGCTCTGGCCTTACCAAGCCCCTTGCAGCCCAAACCAGCGCCCACCTCCTCAACGCGGCCTCGGTGCAGCAGAAACGCTCTGCAGAGCAGCCCACAGCCAGGCCGCAAGATGGCACACCCGTGGCCACGATTTGAAAATGTACACACAGAGGTTCCCTGGGGGTGCAGTGGCTAAGGCTTCGGCACCATCAATGCTGCGGCCTGGGTTCGATTCCCAGCCAGGGAACCACCCACATACAAAAAAAGAAAGAAAGAAAGAAAGAAAAGAAAACGTACGCAGAGGGAAAAAAGGATGGAACGACCTCAAGGTGACTACCACTGCTGTGTTGTGATGGGCACGTGCTGGGGGTCCTGGTGATTTTTTAAAATGTAACTGACAAAGCCTCTGTAAGATGGTAATAAGAATTGTGAAATGCAAAGTCAATGTATAAAAGAGATGCCTGCAAAATGCAGACCAGCACAGGAAAATATAGGGCAGTAGGACCCCCAACCACCCACACCTACGCCTGCACAGGGGGCCACCGGCCCTTACCCCCGTAGTAAGGCAGCCACTTGTACCACCGGCCCTGGAACTCCTCGTCATCGAACTCTGAGCACTGCTCCGCCCTGAAGTCACGGGCACCGTCCGGGCAGCTCTGCCGGGGCAGAGGGGGCAGAGGAGGGGGACGTGGAGCCACCCCGGGGTCTGCCCACCCCAATGCTCCCAGAAAGGCCAGGTCCTGTCACCCGCACACCCCTCCCCTGGGTTACCCGCCATGGGCTTTGGGCTGCCGCGGGGGAAGCTGTCATTTCTGTCATTTCGGTGAGGAGTGAGGAAGGGGTTTCCCACACAGCCCTGGCCTGGTAGTAGGGGGTCTGGGGAGCTGGTCCCCACTTCCCACTTGGGCTTTACCTCGGTGTGGCAAGAGCGGTGGCTGCGGGCGGGGCCCACACAGCTGGAGCCCCCATCTCTCCTGCGGGACAAGAGGACCAGGAAGCCCCAACCCCTTTGACTCGACGCCCTGCCCCCTCCTGCCGCTCCCCTGCCATCCCCTGGGCCTCAGTGGGACTCCGGGTGGCTCAGACAAGCGGCCACGGGGCAGCGTGTCCGCATACATAAAGCCCCTCCTGTCTGTACTCGGGAGACAGAGCCTCAGAAGCCTCACTGTCCTGGAGTCTGTCTAACTCTGGGCCACTCTGCCTCTGAAGGCAAACTTCCAGAGAAGCCCCAAATTCTGCCCTTGGAGGTAAAATAAGATGTAATATCCACACACCTGCTAAGGTTACTCTGCCAGTTAAGGAGTAGATGACCACATGGCCCTTAGGATAACATCTCACCTCTCTCTCTCTTCACACAAGGGTCTCAGGGACAGTGATTTAAACCCAGTGACAGGCAGGACACCATCACCCCTTCTTTTGTGCCCACCCCCCCCCATAGCACCTATCAGAGTGCAGGGCACAGAGTCGGTCTCAAGTCACTTGAAGCGGGCAGTACCTACACTGGACAGAGGGCTGAGGGCACAGAACCCGCGCAGGTTAGTGCTGTTGAAGATTACGAATCCAGCAGGAACGCACCTGCCACACGCCCGCGCTGCGTTCGGAGCTGAGGTTCAGGCTGCATGAAGCAGGCGTGGCTCTAGCTCCTCCGAAATAGATTGATTATTGAAATCAGAGCGTCAGCACATGGGAAATGACTCGATTTCAAATATTCTATCCATGATGCTCCTACAACACATCTACTGAGGAGTGGGTTCTGCCTGGGTGACCCAGCGCTGGCCTCGGACGCCTCACCCAGGACCCAGCCAACTCCTTGAGGCGGCTTCCACCCAGCTGGCCCGTTCCAGCCTCCCCTACCTCTGTGAGTAGCAGGGGCGCTCCCGGAAGCGGACACCTCCTCCGCAGGTCCGGCTGCAGGGGCTCCAGTCACCCCAGGGGCCCCAGGTGTCACTCTGCTGCCTCACCTCGGGAGCCTGGAGGAAGAGATACACTCTGGAACCTAAGTTAACACTCGAAGCCCCCACAAGGGTGCTCAGAGGCTCACCCAAGCCCTCTGCTTAAAAGCAACACTCCCCCACCCATTCAGGGAGTCAGGATTCTCTCCCCCACAGCCAGCCCCTCGGGGGTTGGCAGCACTGCTGGGCACCCCGAACGTATTCATTTACAGAATTAAGGAGCTGAGAGCCAGGCCTTCGCATCTGTCAGCGTAGCCACCACCAGCAGCTCCTGCTCTTTGCAGGCACAGGGGGGGAGCCACTGAGCTGGGGGGGGGGGCAGAGAATTGCTCCCTGGCGATGCTGTCCCCTGGCTTGTGCAGTCTGGTTTGACAAGCAAGTCGTCTGCAGACATTCCCTCGCACAGGAGTCCCTGAGTCAGCAGAGCAGGCTCCTCCAGGAGGGAGATATACGAGGGCTGTCCAGAAAGTATCCAGCCATGTAATACACAAAGTAGAGGCATCTATGGCTGGATCCCCCCCACCCCACCCCCCGACAGCCCTCGAAAAGAGGCAGGAAGAACAGGGCGGGTTCTCAGGTAGGCAGGGCTCCACCTGTGCAGGGAATGTGACCGCAGGCGGTACCATGCTTCACCAGGGCCTAAAATGGAAAAACCACGCCAAGCCTGTTGTACCTGCTTCTGCCTTGTGTGGTGACCTCACTTCTGGAAGCTCTTATAGCAGGCCCATTAAAATAAATTACCCTAATTCTGGGTGTGTGTGTGTGGGGGGTGATGGTGGTGAGTGGGAGGAGGCTGTGGTTTCTTCCTGTCAGCCTCCAGTATCTCCTTAAGACATAGCTTGCCTGTGTATTTGTCCTTTAACTTCTTCCTCCTGTACTCTCCCCTGTTGGTTGGAAAGTAGATGTGATGGCTGGAGGTGGGCAGCCTTGTAGACCATGAGGTAATTAAGGACTAGGGGGTTCAAACAGTGAAGCAAAGCTGGAAGGATCCTAGAGGACTTTGTGACACCGAACAGCCCTGGACTTCTGACCTCTGGATGTTTAAGTGAGAGAGGGATCAAGTCTCTTCTTGAAAGAGTGTTATTTGGGACTCCCTAAGAGGAATATAATCGTAATGGATACAGTTTCCCATCATACAGATCTGACACCCAGTAGCTGGCATCAGAAATCCATATGCTATGCACATGTTTTCCTATTTAAACCTCAGAATCAGGCATTCCCAGCTCACACACTGCTGGAGAGGATGTGGGAAAAGGCTTCTCAGGTGTTTCTAAGGCAGAAAGCACCTACGAGGGCCTAGGGCACTTTGTGGGTCTTGACTGCTACATCTGCACGGCAGCCCGTGGGTGGGTATCATCCCTGTGGGTGGGTATCATCCCCGTGGGTGGGTATCATCCCCGTGCGTGGATGAGAAAGGCGGGGCAGAGGGAGAGGTAGCCATGTAGGAACGAGTGGACACAACAGCAGGTCAGGTGCGCCCCAGGCCTTTGCTCCCACCCACATCCCTGAGGCAGCCAAGTGAGACACAGATGAGTTCGAAGGAGCTGGACTTCACTCTTTTGCCAGGAGGCGGGTGTACTGGAAGTATGTCCTGTTTGCTGGAAGGGGAGTTGATTTTTAGGGCATCACCACATAAGAATCTCTCGAGGGAAAACCAGAAATCACTCCCATTCTCCAGACAAAGGCCTCGAGTGCCCATGTGGGAAGCAAGCTCTCCCTCCCACCGTGAGGCGCAATTCACAGGGTCTCAGGTGAGGACGGGTTTGGGCACCCACGGGGCATCACGGCTCAGCTCCCACAGCCTTGGTGCCAAGCACCTACTTATCCTTGCTTTGTAATAAAGCCAGAAGCCTGGATCAGAACAGGTCACAGAAAATCTGCTGAACCACACACAAAACCAGGGGAGGGCTGGCCAGACTAAAGGTCTGAGGTTTCACTCTTCAGATCACCTAGCCTTCCGTTCTAACTGGGACAAAATCACCAGGCCATTGAAAAGCAGCGAAGCAGAATGTCAAAGTGTTCTCTTAATGAAATATAAACTGAAATGTACCTGATCGTGCTCCTTTTGTCAAGGGGAAGACATTGAGTGTTAGGGTGGAGGGTGACTTTCCAGGGACCACCAGCACCCCCCTACACAGCACCCCCCCTCATCACCACATTGTAAGAGTCCTGGAATGCTTTCTCATCCTGCCGGCCGTGGCCTGGTTACTAATTATCCTCTGACCAAGGCCTACCTAGATGTCGGTCTCGATCCTGAAGCACAGCCACTGAGCCTCCTCCGGGGTCGGGCTGGGCTTACCGGTGTGGCTGAGGCAACAAGCCAGGGAGGGGTGCGGGGAGGACTGGCCTGAGCACAGCGCCTTCCAAATATCCCCTTGCCTCACGTGCCCAGCAGGCTACATTGAGGAGCCCAGCCTGGCAGATTCTAGAACGGTGCCCTGTCCACTACTCCATCCACACTGTCTCTCCGGGGAAAGAAAGCATGGACAGCCCCGAGCGGCCCAGGACACTTTGTTTCCCTGTAATTACCCAAACTACGATCTGATGAGCCAGAACCAGCAGCAACAGTCTGCCCTCACCCCAGCCTGTTCTCACCTGCCTCCTGCTGTGCTCAGCACCCCACCTACTCCTCCTGCAATTCCCACCTGGGGCTACTCAGGAGCCCCCTCTCCTGCTGTGTTATTCCGGGGCAGGGGGCTGCCCAGTGTGCGTGGGTGTGGGTGTGAGAGCGCGGGTGTGCGGGTGGCCGGTGGGACTGAACGTCATCGCCTCTAAAAGCGTCCCCGACTGGCTTGGTTGGGGGGTGCTGTAACCTGCATCTCTGTTTTACTCTCCTTAATCCTCTACCCGCTGTTCCAGCTGACCCCTGTCAGCACTGAAAGGACCCAGGTGTGCTGAGTGTCCGCGGTGGACCCTGCCCCAGCTGGGCTGTGAGCCCGGGCCATGCCCTCCCCCAGACCGTGGAGGAGGGGGCAGGAGAGGTCTCATCCTGGCACCTGGGAGGCGGCTACTCAGGTCTAAGGGGAAAAGCACCTAATAGGACCCAGGGCACTTTGTGGACTTTGACTCATTTCATCTGCAGGGCAGCCTGCGGGCGGGCATCGTTACTCCCAAACTAAAGGAATCTGTGGTGTGGTGATTTGCTTATGATCATGTGGCTGTTAGGGGGTGCCTGTGGGTTTCATCCTGGGTTCTTGACACTGGCACCGTGGCCCCTCCGCCTGAGGTGTGGCCTTCATGCAGCCCAGTGACAGGAGGAAGCCTGCGCCAAGGATGTCAGACATGGCATTTAGGACCTCGGGGTAGCAGAAGCGACCATGGAAGCTGGCAGGTGGTGGAGAGGACATGAGGAAGGAGGGCTCTAGCCCACTCACTGCCGACTGTAGCCTGTGCTGGCTCATGGGGCTTCGGGGAGTGCCTGCTGCCCGCCCCCCGTGGTTATCCACCCTGCCTGCCCCTTGCAGCCCTTCTCATCCTCAACTCACCCTTTTACAGAGGTGGCATCTCCTCAGCCCTCCCCAAGGCAGCAGCCAGCTGTGGCCCTTCCTCCCTCCCTTGCCTTGCCTCACAGAAGTCTGCTCAAGGCTGTGGGTCTCCCTTGTGGAGTTCTGGCTGGAGGCTGGTTGCCTCTGCACCTACCACCCTGCCAGGAGAATGCAGCAGGAGCTGCTTCCAGGACCAAGCCCAGCTCTGCAGACCCTGCCCCTCCAACCCCTGGCCAAACGGTGGTCTGTGGCAGTCTAGAAAATTCCCTGTCTCAAGACCCACGTGTGTTCTCCGGAGAGCCCTGTCCTTCGGGCTCCTGTTAATGAAACAGCTACTCTTCTCGGATCCCCACCAGCTGGCTTCTGCATCCACTCCCTAAATTTGCACTGATGTGGCAACCGCCAGTCACATGTGGCTATTTAAATTAAAATGAAATCAAATGAAAAATTCAGTTCCTCTGTTGCATGAACCACGTTTCAATGTGCTCTAGTCACATGAACACAGTGGCTGTCTTACTGGACCGCACAGATACAGAACGTTTCCATCACCTCAAAGTTCTACTGACAGCCCTGCTCCAGACGCTAACCCCAAGCGGGGTGGGAATGGCTGGCACCCCAAACCTCTAGGCCCAGATAGCTGCGGGGCAGGGGAGTTCGGTCTCAGGCAGGTGGGATGGGCCACCTCGCCCGGCACTTTCCTGGTGCCAGCATTGCCTCCCTCCCTTCCTTCCGCTTTGGAAGGCCACCCCAGGGAGAGGGTTCCCAGCCTAACGTGCACCCGGCACCGTCTGAAGGCGGAGGGCGCTTGGGAAGGTGCCATTCCTGCAAACTATGCCCCTGCAGCCAGGCTGGCAGTTCCGGGCACCTTGGCCAGACGGCTTCAAGGTCCCACCTCTTTTTGAGGGGGCTCCGCTGAGGGCTCTCCTGCTTCCACCCCATCTTCTCGGACCTTGGCCCTCCCCTAGGGTCGTCGACACCGTCGGAGCGCTCCAGCCAGCACCGGGCGACTCCTCCCGAGTCCTAAGCCCCGGGCGTCCTCCCCACCATGATCCTTGCGCCTGCTTTCCAAGCAAGGTCGTCCCGGCTCGGGTAGGGGTGCACTCACCGAGGAGCCGGGCGCCGGGGCCAGCAGCAGGGACACAAGCAGGAGCAGCTGCATCTCGGTCTGCGGGAGAGGCCAGAGTTGGAGCGGGTGGGGCAGAACAAGCCCCGCCCCGCTCTGACCCCCGGGCTCAGTCTGCGGTCTTGAGGGCGGGCGAGCGGGGGCGTGTCCCTCGCTCCCGCTGCCCATAGGTGACCCGGAGGCCCGCAGAACAGAGGGACAGAAGGAACCCGTGGGGTACAGCAGAGCACCGGCCGCGCCACCCACACAAGGGAGGGAAAAGGCCCGACTACAACTGGCTTCCAGAAGTTCAGTAGTAACTCCTTTCAGGGTTTCCAAGGGGGGGAAGAGGGCAATTAAAAAATACTTCCTTGTTGTTGGAAGACAGGGAGTTCAGAATTAAAGCAATCAGACTGTTTTAACTCAAAAGCCATTATGCCAGTTGTTTAAAAACTCGTTAATAAGGATAAATATTTTTGAGTCTCTGAAGACACTTTTAAAACACAGCTTAAATGCTTTTAAAATGTTAATGTGTCCTACTTTAACCCCAAGCCAGCATTGCTCTGTACTGGGGGAGCTCCACAGCAGGCAGAGGGCCTGGGGGAGTTTGGTGCGCGCGTGCACGTAATGCGTGCGCGTGCAGTGTGTGCAGTGTCTGCGTGCAGCCTGGCGTGTGCACTGTGCGCGCGTGTGTGTACATGTCACTGTACTGGAGAATGACATAAGCCCTGTGCCCCGCTGAGTACCATACACTACACAAGTACTGACTTGTACGCTTACATTTTAAAATGTGTAATTCTACCAATGTTCTCGTTAATTCTTTTAAGCACAAAATGACTTCTGTTTGCAAGGATAAAACAGCAAACGTAAGCCAAATTCAGCAAAATTTAACCTGGCACGTTAGACGGCCTACACGCTGCGGTCTCTTAGCAGCCGCAGTGAGTCAGTCAGTCATTCTGTTCAGGCAAATCGGAGGCTCCCGGGGCGAGCGAGGCGCCGGCGCCCGCATCACAGCGGCGTTGCTGCGGGAGCCCCGTAGATGAGCGGCAGGTGATGCTTCTCCAATGAGACCGACTGCCTTTAGGGGCAGGGGCAGCAGAGAGCCAAGGAGAGACTGAAGTGGGCCCGGGAGGAAAGAACTTCACTTGAAATTGCTAACAGGGACGCCTTTTCGTGGGGGCTTGCCGGGGCTCACGCCCGGGGTCCCCTCGCGCTGCACCGCCCCCGCCCCGACCCCGCCATCCCCAGCGGACGCGGGAAGCGACTCCCTCCTCCGTCCGTTCCTCACGCAAGACTCTTCCCCTCGTTCTACAGACCCGAGGAGGCGTCCCAGCGGTCCGCGCCACCCAGTCCGCCCGGGTGCAGCCCCCAAAGGCAGCAAGGTGCACCTTCCGACGGGAGGCGCAGGGGTGGCGGGGCAGGTGTGAACTCGGGTATTCCGGGCCCCAGTCCCAGCGGCACCTCCGGGGAGCGGGCGCTCTCCGTCTCGAGGCCCGGGCCTGGGCGGCGCGCTGGGAACGGAGTCCGAGGAGGGAAGGTCCGAGGAGGCGAGAGGCGGAGCCGCGCCCGTCCACCCTGCGCCGGCCTCCGTAGCTCACCGTGGCGGCTTTCTGCAGGCGACCTCCACCCCAGCCCGAGCGCACGCGGAGCGGAGTGGTGACCCAGCGCTGCGCCCACCTCGGCGGACAGAGCCGGGGGCGCGGTCTCCTCGTGAGGGCTCCCCACGTCCTCGACGCCGGGTTCCAGTCCCTCAGCCTCCCTGCTTGTCTCCAGGAGCGGCCTGGCTCACGGAGCTGCCAGGGTTGCTTCGTCGGTACCCGTCCCAGCGGGGAGGTTAGCCTGGCCCTGCCGAACGCCTGCAGCGGTTGGACTTTATCTCCTTGACGCTGCTGGCTTCCTCCCCACCCATCTCACCCCACCTCGCCCTCCTGACACCCATCCTCGATCCTGGTGAGAGGACATACCCCCTGGAGAGGCTCCCACGGTGCCCTGCGATGTCCAGGGCCCCTGTCCCCTTGGCCAAGCTTGTCCTCCTCACTGCAGCCATCTCTTGGGCCCGCCCTAGGCATCTCTCCAGTCTCATCTCTGGGCCCAAGTCTTTATGGCCACCTTACATACAACACACCTGTGTCCACCCCTGCTTGTCTTTCACTCCTAAATTCTGTACTTAGGCCACAGCTGAGTTTCTCCACACTTGCTGTTTCCCACCCCCATCCTGCTTCTCCCACTGCCTAGAATGCACTCTGGGAAAGCCCTCTACCATGCCAACTCCTACTCATTCCTCCAGACCCTGATCACATGTCACCTCCTCTAGAGGTCTCCCCCACACCACAGCAGGCAGACTGGGTGCCCCCCCACCCCAGTTCCTTCCGTCTCCGTCCCTGTCTGCTGTAGTTTCATGGTGCATCACACTGTGGGAATCTGAGTCTCTCTGACTCAGCTGTGAGGTCCCTGAGGGTAAAGCTTGTCCCCATCACCCAATTGGGATCAAGGAAGAGGCTCAATAAATGGGATAAATTTGATTTCCTTTCCTAGTTGTGCTGCTTTTTCTCAAGCGAGGCACACCTTGCTTCCCGTCCCTTTTTGGGAACTGGAAATCACCCATCCCAGGAAAACAGCACTGGCCCTGGGGCCCAGGAGGCCCCTTTAACCCCATCCTCCTCTGCCTTCAGCCCCTTGCCTCGCCCACCACCGGTCATTTCTCCCCTGGCCTCCACTGGGGCAGAGAAGAGTCACCAGGAGGGAGTTCACCCCCAGCTCCTGCAGGTCATCTCCCTGGGCCATCACTGATGGAGGCTCAAACAAAATGCTCATTAAAGCATCAGCATTTTAAATCTAGCTGGCCACCCCCCCCCCCGTTTTTGTTTTTGTTTTTGTTTTTGTTTTTGTTTTTAATGTGGGTAGCTCCCTGGCTGGGAATCGAACCCAGGCCGTAGCGTTGATAGCTCCGAAGCCTTAGCCACCACACCACCGGGAAACTCCAAAATCTGGCCCATTTCTTACCTACGAACGAACGGAGAGAGCAGCAGCAGCTGTGTAGCAGGGGGCCCTGGGGACTTGTGTGCATTCTTAGGCAAGGATAAAGCTTGGCGGACAAAAGGAAATGAAATTACCCAAAGCCGCTTTAGAAAAGGAAAATAGTTTCTTCCATTCAAAAAGCCCCAATCTACTCCCAGCAGCCAGGAATGTTGTGAGCTTGGTCAAAGGTCCCCTGTAAAGTGGGAGGCAGCTGCTTCTCCTGCTGTGGGGGGTGCGCAGGGAGGCACCTTCTGGATCTGTTCCTGCTTTTCCTTTATGACCATTTCTCGGATTCCCAGGCCCATGACTGATTTACTCTCCACCCAGCTGCAAAGAAGACCCGGAGGCTGGGGAGGCAGAACATGCGCAGTGTTGGGGGGCAGCCCTGGGCCCACCAGGGCAGCTCCGGCAGTGACGGGCTTGGGCAAGTACTTCTCTCCAAACCTCACATCTTGCTACCTCAGAGGGATATTGTGAGCATGTGCCTGGCACGTAATTGTTCACCAAAAACCAGTGTACACAACTGGTCCATGCACACACACACAAATGGCAGCTTAGAAAGAAAATTCCAGGAGAAATATAACACCGTCCCTCCCACGGTGTCTGCCCCTCCACACTGACCCTGGGCCACTCACTCGCTGCAGGTGACTCCCTTGCACCCGGGGATTGGGGTAATCCAGGTGGGCATAAGGGAGTCAGCCCGGGGAGGCAGGCAGGGTTGGGGACCTGCTCTGCCTCTCACAGAGTATGAACTGGGCAAGCCATGTCACCTTAAGTCTCAGCTGGCTCACCCGAGCATCACACAGAAGCTGGCCGAGTAGGAACCTAACTGGCTTCTGTAAAGCTCCTATGAGCTGCTCAATAAAAATTAGTGTCTGCTGCCTTGTGCTCCCTCCACCTATATCCTGGATTCCCTGCATTTTCATCAGCCCTGCAGATTGCAAATCCAGGGGCACGGCCAAGAAGTAAGTGGGCAGATCTCGTTGTGAGTTTGGGTTGGGGTGGAAAGCTGGAGAGAAGAGGGAGAGGACAAAACCCCAAGAACCTCAGGGCTCCTGGGATGCACCTCCTCCAGGAAGCCTTCCCTACACCAGCCTCTGTGCACTTACAAATGACTTCAGTGATACATTTGCCTCTTTCTCCCTCTTAAAATTGTGAACTTTGCAAGGGCAGGGATCTCTCTCATTATTTATTTATGTGGGTAGTTCCCTGGCTGGGAATCGAACCCAGGCCGCAGCGTTGACAGCACCGAAGCCTTAGCCACTGCACCACCAGGGAGCTCCCTCTTTCATTACTGTACCCTGTACTAGAGGTTTGAAGCATGGTAGGTGACAGCCCACAGCTGTCACACCTCGGGTCTATGCCACATCCTGAAGGCTCCCCCAACTCCTACCCCCTCCCATTTATCCTCCCTGGCAACCCCTCCAATAGATCTCTGTACATCTAACCTGCCCTGACACACAGGGTTCTTGGTTGTAAACCACAGGAAAGGACTTTGTTAACTGAAACAGAAAAGGTGCTTAGAGGACGGACATTCGGAGCTCAAGGAACAGACAGGAAGCTGGAGAATGAGGCACAGAAGTGGGCTGGAACCCCTGCCAAGGTCACACATAATTCATGGCCCAGGAGCAGGTCTGGTTAGGGCCTAGCCTGTTGGACAGCAGGGTACAGCCACCACCACTTTTAGGCAACACCGACCCATGCCATCCCCAGAAAAATCCCTGAATGGTCCTTGTAGACTTCAACCCCAACAGGGGCATGTCTGTTCCCTGACTGCCAGGACTGAGAAACGAGAACGGGCAGCTTCCCCAGAGGCGAGGGTCAGATGCCGGGCTACCCCAGAAAGCCGTGTCCACTCCCTCCCTGCAGCGGCTGGCACACAGGAGCTGCTGAGCTGAACTTACAGCATGCTGCTTCTCTTCCTCCTCCTCCTTTTTTTGGGGGGCAGGGGGTTGGTTTGGTGTGTTTTGGTGGTGGTGGTGGTTCACTCATCCATTCATTCCTTGCACAGCTGAGTGTCTGCTCTGTGCCAGAAGTTGGGGAGAGACCCGGCCAGTGGTGGCAGATGTTTGGCAACCACCTTTCTGGAGGAGGAAGAGCACTCCTTTGGAGCATCCATCAGTTTCCGTGGTGTAAGTACCCCATGGCTGTTCCCAGGCTACAAAGGTAACGTCACTAGATGCCATCACTAGGTGCACCACCTCCCCCCAGCCGTGGGCTCCAACACACCGATCATCCTGCCCTTGGGGAGCTTCCATCCTAGTAGGGCATAGCATTCTAGTGTTGTGTTAATTTAGAATAAAACAAATCTTACAACCCGAATATTCAAATATTTCCACTATAAAAGACACAGAACCTATGCTACAGCTGACCAGGAATCTGAAAGGAAAAAGAACACTTCACACTTGAGGATTTCTCCATTTATCACTCCTCCTTCACCCCCCCTTCCCACACATGTATGCATGTCCTCTGATATAGTCATTCAGCGTCAAGGTGGGGGAGGAGAGAGTTAAACACTTGGTGCCAGTCTTCCCTTCCACCTGACGCAGTACTTCTAGACCCACACCGATCCTCTTTCCTCTCTCTTGTTGCCATAAATAAATCAGGACCTTGAGGCACCAAGCAAGACCTCAGTGGGAAGTACAGCGCTCATTATGTACGACAAGTGGCTGGCTAAGACAAGCCACCTGGCCTCTGCAGGGCTTTTATCCTCAAAGCTGGGGCAGAAATGTAGCTCCCCGACCCTTCCGCAGACACGAGGGCCATCCAGAGAGAAAGAACAGAATTCCTGGGACGTCCCTCAGTGACATCGGCCTGATACGTATGCACCCCATCTGCCCCAGCCTCAATCCAGACCCTGGGAAAGGGCACCAGAGCTGGCGTGAGGAGCCCACTGTCACCCACCCACTGTTTCCTGAGTGGGAGAGGGGCTCGGGACCCAAGCTCCCACAAAAGTCAGGGTGGGGTGTGGGGCCAGCCTGCAGAGGACAGACCTGAAGGTCCATCTCAGCTCCGGTGGGTGCCCTGGTCCCCAGAGCTAACCTGGTGTCCTCTGGTGGAAGAGCGGAGCTCGATGGATCGTTGCCAAAAGAGGGCAAGTCTCTGTTCTCTTGTTGTGGACCCTGCTCAGCGCCTCCTGCTCTGTGGCTGCTAGGGAGGGATCCCGGAGTGGGCCCCCGAGGCCAGCAGCCAAGGCTCTTTGAATCTTCCCTTTTGGTGCCCCTCCACCACACTCCCAGGGCACAGCTCACCTCCTTTGCCCTGTTTGGATGATTCTCAGCCCAGAAACTGAGAGGTGTCTTTGCCTTGTGCCAAAGGCCTGGAAACATTACCCAGAAAGTCAGAGGACCAGCAGCTCCAATGCAGAAACAGACTTCCCAAAGCTCCACTTAAATGAGGGGGTAGAGTCTAACTTCATTTTTTGTTACTTCAGTATTTTCAGACCCCCGTGTTAAAGTATAATACTACACTTGATGTGTCGACATGAAACTAGGTCTACGCTCTTCATTTTTACAGCTTTTATACAACTATAATTCTATCACATATGTCTAGGTCCTGATCCCATACCAGAAACTCTTAGGGCCAAATGTGTTCCAGGAGGAGCCCTCATGCCGGCATGATTCTAACCACATGTGTCCCAGAACTGAGAATTTTTCAGATTTTAGGAGTTACTAAATTTTATATGATACACCACCCCCAGCAGGGCCAGGAAGCCCTCTTTAATCAAAACCCACCAACCAACAAGTACAACAAAAAAACCATAATACACACTCACCGCTCTGAAGAAAACCATAAACATTCACCTAAGCAGGATAAATCGAAGCACTAAACAGCCTCACAGAGTTCAGGCCGGCAAGGTCCCACGAACATATGAGAAACCTTTCAATTTCTTAATTACAAATAAGGGATTGTAGACCTGTACAAGTTTAACACAACATAATCGCAGAGCAGATGCGACTGTGGTTGGTAAGATGAACACGACGCACGGATGACAGTGGCCCGCTAATTCCCTCACAGTTGGGGCCGTACACGTAGGCTGGGGTGTGGGGGGCAGTGGGCTTGGGGGAGGCATGAAGCCCGTGCAGGCAGCCTGGGGTGGAGTCTGGCCAGGACATCTCTGGCAAGTTACCCTTCAAGCAGGGCAACTTTTTTGAAAAGAAGACAACAGATTAATGTAAATAAACATAAAACACTAAAACTGAACATTTCCAAGACACAACAGCCCCAGGGGCTGAGAACAGAGGGCAGCAGAGAGGTGGCGTGCCTCCGGATGGGGACGGGAGTGCGCACGCACTTGGCCCCTGCAGGAGCCTCCAGCACAGGCCTCACCCAGCGCAGACGCTGACGTCCAGCTGGGACGGGGCTACTGGTTGGCTAGAGTGGGGAGGAAGTGCTTTCAAACTGGGATATGTGGTCTTGGGGACACAGAAAGACACCAGAGAGACAAGACACAGCTTCTGGGAACATCGGCTTTAAGATTGGGTGTGTGGGGGCTGGGGGAGGTACATATTTTTTGGTGGTGGTTCATGGTGGCGCTGTGGTTATTTTTATATTGAAACAAACATACAACAACATGGGTGAACCTAGTAGAACATTATGCTAAGTGAAAAAAGCCAGACAGAAAAAGACACATGCTGTAGGAGTCCACTTATATGAGGTACTTAGAGTGGTTAAATCCATAGACACGGGAGGACACTGGCTGACGGGCTCAGGGAGGGAGCAATGGGGAGGTGCTGTGGAATGGGTACAAACTTTTGGTTTTGCAAGATGAACTGCGTCCTGGGGATGGATGGTGCTGATGGTTGTATGTCATGAACGCACTTAGAAGCACTGAACTGTACACTTAAAAACGATTAAGGAGGGAAATGGTACATGTATTTTATCAGAATAAAACGGCAGCAACAAAATACCGTACAAAAGAAAATACCCTTTTTCCCTGGGGCTGCCTGCCACTTGGCTGTGTCCTAGACACTCAGGTTCTCTCATGTTCCTGTTGTTGGAGCAGCTTTAGTGAGAAGATTTGAGACATGCTCTCAGACCCTGCATTTTACAAAGGAGAAAGCGGAGGCCCAGACAGGTGATCCAGACAGAGGGGGTTCTCCAGCGCCCTCAGTCCTGGGGGTCGGAAGCAAAGGCTCTGGCGTCAGCACTCCCCGGGGAGGTAGCCGCTCCTGCTTTCTTGCTGTGTGTGAGCCTGGGACTGTTACTGACCTTCTCCAAGCTTCCATTTCCTTGCCTGTCAAATGAGAACGGGCCCCTACTCACAGGTTTGGTGAGGGTGACCCAAGACAATGGCTGTGATGGGATTAGCACAGTGCGCGGGGCACAGTCATAGTAAATGCTCCATAGACCCCGGCTCTTTTGGGGCAAATACGGTCTTTCGGAGTTTTCCTTGGTTAAACAAGGGGTTAAGTACAAGTATGAAGAACGGCACTATCCTTTATTCGTCCCACATTCAGCATGGTGACATGGACCCAGGATGAACCCATACGTTTCTCAAGATGTTACAAATGTGTCCTGGCGGGACAGGGGGGTGGAATCCTGTTTGGATCCAAGCCTGACCACCTGGTTTAGAATACTGGTCTCTTAAGCAGATAAGACTTCAGGCTCCACACACTCTCGAGCCCAGGCTTGTAAACAAGGGCAAACTTGGTTAATGTTTGTTCCCACACACGTGTTCTGTTTACATCACGCTGCATGGAAGTCCCCTCCTGCGGAGCCCTGGTCCACCGGTCACTTCACTTATTCCCCAAACATTGCGCAACTCCCAGGAGCCCGGGGATGGGATAGCAAATACATGCACCCAGTCCCTCTTCCCACCCAGGCAGCCGGTCCCTACACCTTAGGGAGCAGGGTACCCACCTGGGGGAGGCGCCCCCCACGTTGAATTTGCCCACACTGGCTCCCCTCATCTGACTTGCAGGCATCAGGGTGAACAAGACATTGTCCACTGCCAACTTCCCTGTGCAGGGAGTCTGTCTGCAGACACAGGCTGGCTGGCTCTGAGTGTGACACGAAGTGTGTGGGGAGTGGGGAGAGCCACAGGAATGTCAAACCTCCAGGAAATGAAGGGAAGCAGCAGGGCCTGGTGGAGACGGAATCCGGGGGCAACACAGTGTGGGAGGAAGGGGGTTGGGTGGTGAGAACCCGTGCTGGGGTGAGGCAGGGAGGGTTGAGGCAGGGAGGGGCTGCAGGAAACAGCTGTGTTGGCTGAGTTCCTAGTGGGGAGATGGGGCCAGACTTGTCTTCGCAGAGGGGGTGCCAGGCCTCACCCTCCTCCACACTGGAGCGATGCCACTGAAAGACAGGCAGAACCTTCCAAGCAGCCGGGGATGCATGGGGAAGTAGCCCAGGGCAGCGTCTGCCAGGCCCCCATCAGCCTGGCTGGAGACAGTGGCTGCCAGGCCTGAACCCCAGTGAACCCCTACTGGGACGGGGACTCTCCAGGTCAGATCACCCATCTCCCCTCACAAAAATGTTTACCAGTCCATTGGACTTGAAAATGAAAATGAATTCATGGAACAATTACTAAATGCTTGGAGTGGCTTGCTGAGTCATATCTTCTAATGACAAAAGTTGTGTAATCACTTGTAACAAGTGAATTTACTAGAGTACAAGAAGGGTAAGGATGAATTCTAATCCTTGCCTGTTGGGAAAAGAGTCCCCTGTGGCCAGGGGCAGAGGACCCTGGTCCCTGTCTCTCCCTAGAGCAGGCAGCTCTGGGGTCACGGGCCCGTCAGACACAAAATGGGCATCCTGGCTTCCAGGGCGGTACCCTGCGTCACCGGAGTCACACAGGCTGTGCTGTCCACAGCACATCAACCCCACCCGCTGCAGGCTGGCTCCACTGTGGGGAGCTAACGAGGCTGAAGGCCCTGAACCAACACCATGACGCACTTCTGAATGACCCCTGCAGTCACCGGAGAGCCGAGGGGCCACAGTAACAACATGGGAAGTCTGGCCCAGCCCTACCCCAGAGAGCACAGGCATGGAAGAAATCTGGATGAAGGCAGACCCCCTCACGGCGCCCTCAGACTGTGCCCGTGAGGCCTCTGCAGTCTACCCAGGCGGGAGAAGCCCTTCCCCTTCCTCTGGGATGTTACAATCCTCAACCCCGATGATGTTTCCAAGCTGGATGACCTTCTGCCAGGGTCACTGCAGAGCTGACCCCGGGACTGGGAGGGAAAGCGGCAAGGAAGCTGGTACGGAGGCTCCGAAGCAAGGCTTCCCAGGCAGAGCACTGCGATGACAGCGATGACAGCGGCAGGATGGCAAAGAGGTCACGCCCAACATTTCAGAAAACCGAAGGACTCATACATTCACATCTCTCTGGCTCACAAATTAAAACCCAGTCATCCCACTAAACAATTAGGTTTAAGGCTATTTTATAGGACAATCCGATTAGTAAACAGAAGTATTATTACCTGAGTTGTAGTGCTTGGTGGACAAAAATCTAGGTGCAGGATGAAGTCCCCAAAATCTCTCCTCAGTTTCCTCGGCAGCTACTTGAGAGACTGTGTGTCCATCACTGCGATCAGGAGGGGATGCACTGGCCCTTAAAGAATTCATTTAAATTCAGGTATTTAGGAGTAAATTATGTTTATCTAGCTCCCGGTGTGGTCTCCACCTATAAATCATCTCCGCACCTTTGAGTTCAGTGGTTCTAGACTAGGTCTGCTCGTCAAGAAAACTAATCACAGACAGAATTTTACCGGCGGTCCCCCTCTCGGTATGCCATGGCTAACAGGGCCACTCCTTTTCTCGTTTGCAGGAGGCATTGACCCTGGGTGACTACATAATTAAAGCAATCTTAGAAAAAAGAAAGAAAAAGAAAGACAGGTATCACGGGTATGTCAACCCTTCTCCCAAGAGTTAGGTCTCCAACAAATCTGGTTTCTGAGGCTCTTCCATTGCTCCCTCGGAGGGCAAGCCCCACCGGGCAGAAGTGCCCACGCGTGTGAGAGCAGCTGTGGTCAAGCAGGAGAGGTTCTTGTGCTGAAAGGCCCCGTGGTAGGTCAGTCATCTTCCTTTAAGCTTTCTACAAGTCATTTAATGAAGGAGGTACATACAGTCGAAGTGACGATGGGATCAGGTTTGGTTTGCCAATTGCGTTTTCCTCTGGAAAAAATCATCACTTTAACTCAAAAACCAGTTGTTCTGGGGTGTCTCCCACATACTTCTTCCTTCCGGATTTTGCTGTGAAGTGTATCTTCTTTGCCTTCTTGCCAGTTCAGATTTTCCCTCTTCCCAAATTTGGCTCACAATTTTTGTTTCTGGAGAAAACTTTTGATCTTAAACTGTCTTTTGTGGGTCAAATTCAATGTAGTGAGTCAACACTGTACTTGCTTATACTCAAATATGCTGGCATTTCACTCCTAACCAGATCCCAAGCTACTGGTGGGCAGGGTCTCTTTCTCTCTGCCCATACACGGCACACAGAAGCCGCCGAGAGAATGGCTGGGCTACAGGAAACGGTGGACTTGACCTAGCGATGCAGACCATCTGGCCTCATTACCCTTCCTTCTTAGCCTTGCTCCAGGGCATTCTTCACTCTCATAAAGGGCACCACTCTCAGGGCCCCTCAAAATCAGAAACCTCTCCCAGATGATGAGGACAAATCATGATGCTTCTGTAGCAGACTCTAGTGACACTGCCTACAAGATTCAGAAAGCAAAGGAGGCTTCTGATTCCCAAAGGAGGGAATGGACACCTCCCCTGCTTCTGGGTGCCCTTCTCCAGTGTAGCCAGGAATGCATCCGTCTCTGTGCTCCTTCTGAAGCAATGGTCAATGATGGCTTTTCTGCCACAAACGTACTTCTGATCAATAATCCCCAACATTGTACATGCTAGTCACTGTCTGGAGACAGGGCTTGCAGGGTTTGGGGATAGAGTGATAGAACAATCTATGCTCTACCAGATCAATAAAAGTAATGTTGCTTTTCCCCATTGATGTAACCTACATAACTTGAAAAAGATATTCCTGTAGCCCACAAAACATCTGCATTGTACTACAATGTACACATCCTGCAAGTTCTTGTTCAGACAGTTTTTCCATTGAGTTAAATATTTTCTAGAAAAAATGTTTTTCAGAAACTAAGTATTAAGAATAATTGTTTGGAGACTTTTCATAAATCGATTTAATAATACACCCTTCAGAGGTATGGCTTGCTATTAGCCATATCACTTCAGTCTGAGGAGAAACAATGTACTTGTGTTCCTAAATTGTTTCCTGATCATTGCTGAACCCTTCCCAGTTACACCTGATACCCCTTTCATGTAAGAAAACTAGCACAACTGGATTCATGCGGGCTTTATTCATTTGACGAATACAGGAAAATCTGCAGTCATCTGTCAAAATGGCATCTTACCAAGAATCTGAAAGGTATTTAAAAAAGATGTATTCACAGTCTGTCTGAATCATGTACAAAGCAGTGTCTGTAGAAGCAAAAACCAGACAATAAACATGTGAGAGTAGATGATTCCGCTGAACCCACATCCCAGCCCTGTCAATCGCACAGGAAACCAGACAACCCTGTACTTGCTATTCCAGGCAGTTGAGTTTGAAGCTGCCTTGTTGCAACAATTTATTTTAAAAGGAAATTCGCTTTCTGGGAAATCTTTCCTGCTACACAGACCAGACAAAGTGCTACCACCACATTCCAGGGGCCAGGGCAGACCCAACTACTTCCTCAGTGCAGTGTTGCTGGGAAACGGCTGCGACTGTCAAGAAAGGAGTTCCTTCCAGCCCCAGGCTCATTACTAACACTCACATCTGAGGTGTTTCCTACCAGAGGGGGACTGTTCCCATGAGACCATCCAGATGGTCTGCACCATGAGCACGAGGACGGCCTTGTTGGTAAACTCTGCTCAGCAATGTCAACGAGGGTTGAGAAGAGCTGAAACCGTGGTTTTCAATTTCCTGTGTTTGGGGGATTTAGAAAGAGGTGAGATCACAAGGACCACTTCTGGGCTCAAACTTATGATGGTGATATTGTCTCGTCCCAGGGGAAAACCAAATGTCCATTTTTCAAGTTTCTTCCCAAAGTCGGCATTCAGGGTACCCTTAGAGGTGAGGAGAGTGGCAGGTTGACTGTTCTTTACAGACTACCCAGAAGCAAATTTAGAGAAAAAAATGTACTTGGCTGAAAGCATGGGTTCCTAGAAGAACCAAGTCACCTTTATAACATCAATTTTCTAAGTTCTCAATAATGGTAACTAAAATGGGGTAACTGACAGGTACCCAGAATTTTAGAGAAGTTAAAAATGGCATCAGTGGTCACTTTTTCCTAGTGTTTTTCTTCGAGCAGATTGGTGCGGCTGGTCATGCTTTTCATTTGTGTTGCCGGCTCCATAGCCACCCCCTCGCATCCTCAGTGGAATCGCTACTATTTTCTCTGGTGACAACTTATTTTTCATGGTGGAGGAGGAGCATTTTGATACTTTAGAAACAACTTAATGGGTTCTAAGAATAAAATCTGAAGAAAAAGTTCTGTGTCTGAGATGGGTGATTTAAAGATGTATTTTTTCTCTCTATGCTGAGAAGGGGCTCCATCTTGTAGGAAGTGACAGATTTATCGCTATCTTTCTACATGGGACAATAATACATAGGGTAGATTTAAGCACATACACACACATTACAGACCCTTTTCTGAGATGAGACTTTCATGAGAGATACAGCACATGTGGGACCTTGGCCCAAACAAACTACGCTAGGTCAGGGCTCCCTGACTGCTTCAAATCACAAATTGGCGTTAAGGTAGCTTTGCTGCAGCTGTTGAATCACGTCTTTCTAGAAGATAATACTTACACTGGCACATGTTGAGGAGAAAAAAAATCTTGAAAAAAGGGGCCACACAAACATAAAACAGAGATGAGAGAAACCACTGTGCTAAGCCCCTTCTTTGCACTGCTCTTATTTTCCCTACAGTTCTCAACTGCCAATATGAGCTAGTTTGTACTTATACTCACATTAGTACCAGCACAATACTCCTAAAGTTAGTTTCTAAGAAACAGTCCATGACAGAAACTCCAGGGAGAACCCCAAACCAGGTCATGTGATAGCCTGAGAGGAAGCAGGAGGAGAAAGAGCTGGTCTTTGTTCAGCCACGGGGGCAAACTAACTCCCTTACAAACACAGTCTGATCAGCATGGCTAAGGGTGGTCTGTGGCAAAAGAAGGGTCATGGCCTGGGAAAACTTCATTTAGCGGGGTCCCGTGCCCACAGGCTGACGGCTGTTTATGTGCATTGCCCATGTGAACTGCACACAACGGTACACTGAAATGAAAGGTAATACAGAGGGGAACCACAAAGCACCCACTGACAGGTTCTTGAGGAGTAACTTGGATCTCCTCCTTAACATCTGCTCATGGGACATGAGCTCATTTTGTCCCATTGGCTGCTGGCGGTCCCTCTTTCTTCTCTTGGTAGCTGGTTCTCCCCGACACTTGGTTCTCCTACATGTCACCAGGTGAAATAATGGCTTTCTCCAAACTTTTGCTTTGTACTGATACAACAGCTGCATACACTTTATAAACCGTCAGCTTTGACTATTGGTTCAAATTCTGACCTACTGTCACAGACGATAGGTTTTAGTAAAAAAAGAAAAACCAGGACAGAAAATGCTTCACCAGCCATTTTACTCTCCTTTAATGCTACTGTCTTTGGGCACACATTGTGTTTGCTACTGAAGAAATTACGACAGCAGGCTGATAGCACTGGTTCATAACATATTCTTTGCACCACACAAAGTAAAATCCTAGAATGAGTGAATCATCTGCTATCACAGCTGAGCTGTCTTACCTGCTGTGTAAGAGAACTGCTTAGAAGGGGAATGAAGGGAGAGACGGGGAACAAAGAAGGCATCGGGGACAGGTGAGCCTACAAGAATGTCTAAAAATTAGGAATTTGATGGTAAATCCAGAATTTACCTAAGGGAATCGTCTGAGTTATAGTTCCATTATTTCCAGAAATTACTGAATTTGGAAACTGAGGTTAAGACTTTTAAGATAAAGCAACTCAAATAAATTCAGACTGGCCTTGGGAAGAAATGGCTACCACAGATGGTAGTTAAGTTTCAGTGCTTGAGAACAAAAAGTGTGAAAATCAACTTATACATCTAACTTGACTCAAGGTGGGAAAAAGAATCTTACTTAAATATGGGAAGTCTGCAGCAAAAATGTCTGGAAGGGAAAGTCTGAGCCCCTTTCCACCTCTGCACTTTGCTGCTGGTGCCTGCTCTCCTCACAGGACCTCCTGAAAAGAAGGTTTAGAATTCAGTACAGACTTATTAGGTTGATTTTCACCGTGCTGTTGAAAGATGAGGAGTCCCGTGTGGTTTCAATCACTTCATTTAAGCTCTTAGTAATGGCAGTCCTGAGAGTCTGCAGTGTTGGTAAAATCCACCTGTGACCAAGGGTCAACGAGCACAGCAACTTCTTGACCCATCACTTGTCCTTGTCCCTCAAATCTGGTAGTTTTTGCACCACGGGGCTGAGTCCACCATGATGATGTATGTTCAAAACCATTTTCTGTAGACACCTCCTTCCAATGCCCCATAATGCAGGTGGTCAGGAAGACTTGGAAGGAAGCCACAGTAAGTCCAGCCAGGAGTCTTGACTTTTGTTACAAGTGGACACAGGAAAAACACTTTTGTTCTTCCCAGATTTTATTATAGTCAAAGGGGAAAAATCCATGGGATTCTGAATGCAAATATGCTAGATGTAAAATTGGTGGAATGCTAATTGGTCCATAAAGGGCTGCACAAGATAATCTGTGGCAAAGTAGAAAACAAGACCAAAGGTAATGGAGATTGGAAGAGCTGGCAATGCTTTCTTGAAAATGGCAAGGAGCAGCAGTGTAAGGCACAAACCCTGTGGGGGAAAGGGAGAAAACACCAACTCAGACATAATTATGAAAGTATTTCATGCAAAACAACTACATCACAAATCTTGGTTTTAATTTAGTTAATTGAATACTATCCTTGGAGGGCAAATTTTAGAACAAATATTTCCATTAAACCTGGAAACAACTTTTATTTTCCTTTGCGACACAGAGTTCATTATGTACCTTCTTGATTCTTTATCCCCTAATTCCACATAAGGAACAGAATCTGAAAATATGTAAAACTATTTTTTTTTAATTAAATAATATGGAAATTTCTATCTAAAATATTGAGTTGGCAACTGTGAGCTTAGTTGGGCTGGCTAAAATCACAGAGCATTCTTTGCGCTGTGTGGAGGCAAAGATGCTCATAGAACACACTGAAAAAGTTTGTTTATGAAAGTATATTGATGCTTGTTGGAAACACAGAGCAGCCATATAATACAGTCCATTTTTTACTCCAGTTACTGAGTCACTAACTATAAATTCTGGACGCTGAGCATCATTTCAGATTTATCTAGTGTAAGTAATTTCCTTCTTAAAAAGATACAACACACCCAGAAAACTAACTTCAAAAGAGAAATAAAATACATGAAAAGTCTACTTGGTTATATTACCATGAAAATCACAAACGTACTAACAAAGTAAAGGCTCTCATCTCACTTCACTCACATATATCAAAGACATCACATCTTAAGTAGAAAAGCAGTAATCTGAGTTTAAATCATAGTTGTGAAAGCCTCAGGTTTCAGGTTCTGGCACTGTAAGATCTAGGTGTGATCATGCTTGTGTTAAGTTTTCTCACTTTATACTTGCTGCCCAAAGGAACACTGAATGCTGTAGATTGTGGCATTAAATCCAAAACCACCACCAAACTCAGGGACTAAGTGAGGATCTACTTACCCCTTTAAGACACAGCTAATTTCCTACGTATCTATGCTGCTTAAAGCAGTGGTTCCTAATCCGAAGTACTTATCAGAATTTTAAAAAGAAGACACAGAATTAAAACCAATTAAATAAGAATATCTCAAGGTGGGAATGCAGTTTTAAAAGCTTCCAAATTATTTTAATATGTGGCCAGATGGAGAACTACTCATGTGAGGTAATTTGTTTTTTAAAAAATTCCCCAAGTGTTTGAATGCTCAGCCCAGGTGGGGTTAATACCGGACTGCCTTAAAGGGGCAGCGTAATTGGACGTTGAGATGAGGAGTTCCGACACATTTCTACTAGAGTGTACTTACAATTAATATGGCTACAAAACAGGCTATGGTTGTGTTCCAGTCTCCACTGGCGGTTGCCGAAGCTTTACCGACCAAAACACTGTAGAAAATAAAATCTCCTAATCCAAGTTTTACTCCTCCTAAAAAGGAAAGATTACAAACATAAAAATTTTTTTCACTTTTTGCTGTGATTTCACAATTCAAAAATGTCAGTGCTCCACTCCACCCTGCACTGAACGAGAAGTCAGCACACGACATTACACAAAGTCAGGCTTTAGCTAAGTTTTCCCTTCTGTTCTTTTTTGTTTTTTTACAATAGGAGTTTCAGATTCTATGTGGCTGACTCTGGGGTCTTAACCACAGATGCTGTTATTATATATCGAGAATAATGACAATAAATAATAACTGTCATCTACTGAATGCCTAGTTTATACCTGGCACTTGTTCTAATAAATCCTTATAAGAACTCTTAATGATATTAGGTATCATTTCCTTTTTTAAAAAAAAAGCTTTATGGAGGTAAAATTTACTTCATAAAATTCACCTATTTGTATAAGTGTACAATTCAATGATTGCAGAAAATTTAGAGTTCTGGAATCATCAGCACAATCCCCATCACCCCAGTAAGATCACATGCCCGTTTAGCTAATCCCCACTCCCATTCCAGGCCTGAAGCAACTACTGATATGCTTTCTATCTCTATATAAATTGGCCTTTTATAAACATTTTATAGAAAAAACCCTCATACGATATGAAGTGTTTTGTGATTGGCTTCTTTCACCTAACATTTTTGAGGTTTATCCATGATACTGCATATGTCTGTAGTGCATGCCTTTTTCCTGATGAAGCTTTCCACTGTATGGATATACTATAGTTTATCCATTTACCATTTGGTGGACATTTGGACTGTTTTTCATTTTTGACTATTATGAATAATCCCGCCATGAACATTATCACACATACATATCTTTATGTGGATAGACTGCTTTCACTTCCATTGGGTAGATCCCTAGGAATGGAATTGCTGGGTTATATGGTAAGTTTATGTTTAGCTTTTTAAGAAACTGCCAAATTCTTTTTCATACTGTTTGTATCAGTTTATACTCCCACCAGCAATGCATGAGGGTTCCAGTTTCTTCAAATGCTCATCAACCCTTGGAACTTCTAGTTTTTTTATTAGTCATTCTGATTAATGACAGAGTATCTTTTCATGTGTTTATTAACCATTATATTTCTTCTTTGGTGTAATGTCTATTCAAAGTTTCTATATTTTTAATTGGGTTATCTTCTTATTATTAATAAGTTATAGGCATTCTTTATACATTCCAAACCTAAGTTCTTTGACAGGACTTACAATATGGTTTGATAGTACTTTCAGTCTGGCTTCTTTTCCTTTTTTAAAATGTTTTTTAAAAAATGTTTAAATTATGGCAAAATACACAATTCAGTGGCATTGCAGAGATTCACACTGTTGTGCTAACATCACCACCATCTACCTACAAAACTCTTTTTTATCTTGCAGAACTGAAAACTCTATACTCATGAAATAAAAACCTCTCCCTCCAACCCCCAACAACCATCCTTCTACTTTATGAGTTTGAGTACTTTACATACTTTATGTAAGTGAAATCATACAGTATTTGTCTTTTTGTGACTGGCTTATTTCATTTAGCATAATGTCCTCAAGTCTCATGCATGTTATAGCATGTGTCAGAATTTCCTTCCCTTTGTAGGCTAGTATTTTATTGCCATGTATATGCTTACATTTTGTTTATACATTCATTGCCACTTGAGTTGCTTCCTCCTCGTGGCTATTGTGAATAATGCTATGAACATGGGTGTACAAACATCTCTTCTCTTAATGGTATCTTTTGAAGAGTTTTTAATTTTAATAAATCCAAGAAATTTTTTCTATGTAGCAGTGTTGTATTAAAGAACTCTTTGCCAATCCAAGGTCAGGAAGTTTTCTCTTATGTTTTCTTCTAGAAGTTTTACAGTTTTACCACTTATATATTTTAGTTTACGATCCATTTTGAGTTAAATTTTGATTGTGTGCATGAAAGAATGGGTGAGGCAGGTTCCCTTCATTCTTTTTGCATATGGATATCCAATTGTTCCAGTATCATTTGTTGAAAAGATTATATCCTTTACCCACTGAATTATTTTAGCACTTTCATTAAAAAAAAAAAAAAAAAAAAAAAAAAAAAAAAATCACTGACCATAAATGGAAGGGTTTACTATGGACTCTCAATTTTGTTCCAATGATTATATGCCTTTCCTTGTGCCTCTCCTGATTACAATGGCTTCAGGGTAAGTTTTGAAATCAGATAATGTTAGGTCCACCAACCTTCTTCTCCTCTTTTAAAATTATTTTGGGTATTATAGAGACTGACAAGCAGATTCTAAAAATTATACAGAAATGTAAAGACGCTAGGTTTTCTGTTGTGTAACAATTTTAACCCCACAAGTTCTTCTCAAAAAGATAAACAATCAAGCAAACACTATAAATTCAAAAGATATGCTTTGATTTAGGGTCCAACAGTAATCTGTGTTATAACTGACTCATCTTTCTGGCTGTTAAATAACTATTTTCTACTGAAATAAAGTTTTGGTCTTAAAGTTTTGTTGCCTGGGTTAGGGAAACCATTTCTAGAAAATAGGGGCTGAACGTCCTGAGAAGTACAGTCTGTTCGACATGTGGATGAGAAAAAAGCAGAGTGCTCATTAATAAGATCTTATTGAGAATCCAATGTTCTTCTTAAATCATGAAAGCCAGAGCAAAGTCTTACTTAGTGGAAGATAAACATATGACCCACGGAATCTGATGCTATGAATTACAGGGCTTGCCAACCTTCCCAAACTGATGAATGTACTCACCAGTTGCAGGGCTGCGAGCCCAGCTCTACTATTTAAGTACTTGTGTGATCCAGGGCAAGATGATTAACTTCTTGGGTCCTCAAATTCCTCAGCTATAATATGGGGATTACAGAGCTATTTCATAGTGTTGTTATCAGAGTTAAAAAGCATACAGGAAAAGTTTCTGGCACAAATACAGGCCAAACAAATAATAGCCTTGGAAAGACTTTTGATTCCAAATAGTAAATAAAAAACTAAGAGAAACTAAGTTCTTCAGAAAAAAAAATGCTATAGAAAGGAATGTTTAAAAATAATCCAAGAGAGAAAAATTTGCATTTATCTGATAAGAATCTTGTATCTAGAATATACATGTATTAATGAAATTTTTGTACACAAATATACTGCAGCCATGAAGTCTTACTGGAATAATAATTTCAAAGAAATCTTTTCCTTTATAAAACAAATACAAAGATCAAGCTCTAAAGGGCCAATTTAAAAAAAAACTAAGGGGCAGAATTTGATCCATTAACAAATTTAACTATGAGAAAAGTACCAACTATTATTGATGTTTCCCACTAAACATTTAGAATTAGACTGTAACACTTTCAATTCATTTTATTTTGGGAGAGTTTGATGATGCAGCACCTAAAGGAATCCATGACTTTTCAACTAGAGAAATGCACATACTTTCCTCTGGGTCTTCACTGGCTAGGATGCTACTAGAAAGTTCCTGCACAGCAGTCCGTGACTCGGTCGTAGAGTGGTGAGGTCCTAGGTGACTGTCCCTCTGGGCTTCCCACTCTTCGCTGAAGCCACCATCATCAGTCTCTGTCACAGAGTCTTGTGACTCATTCCCTGTGCCTTCAAGAAAAAGTGAAAATCATAGCTTTAAATACTTGGAAAATTTTCTCAAACCTTTAAGAAAATTACAGTCACTCCTTGGTTGTCTTTGCTACCAGGTTAGTTGGCTTTTACACCACAAATCATGAGCTGCAGTGGAGCCTGTTGGTTGCTTACCCAACAGCCATTCCTTCTCTTATTCCTGAGGTCAGAGTTCTGATTTGTTTGGGTTTCCACCTCTCACCCACAAGACTCTGGTGGTAAATCCTGATCAATCCAACCAAGCCTGGTAATTCCACCATTCCTCTTCCTAATGAAAGTTCTAAGGCTGAGTTTGGTACTAGTCAATGTGTGATGAGACAAAAATCTACTGGGAATCTGGGAGAAAATTTTCTCACTCTTTAAGATAAACTTAGATACAAACCACCACTTTCTTCCTCTCTTCACTTTGTTGTAATGACTGGATATGATGCTTGGAACTACACTTGTCATCTTGACCATGAGAAGCAGTGGGCTAAGGACCAAGCCTACGCCTAAGGATGGTATAGGAGGAAGATGGAAAGAACCTGGGCCCTTGATAACACCAATAAGCCACAGAATTAACCAACCCTACAAATGTCTACACCTCAAGACTCTGGTTATGTGAGAGAACACATTTCCTTTTTGTTTAAAGCAAATGAATGGGGTTTGCTGATATCTGCAGCTGAAAGCTTGCTAACTGATGGCAGTCACCACTGGCTTTAGTGACTAAATTACAAAAGCACACCATTACTGGGGAGAGGGGGAAGAAGAAAGGAGGGGGTGCATTTTTTTATGGGCTAGTCATTTTGTTGTAATGATTGTCAGTGTGACTGAAAATTGTGAGCATAACATGACAGTCTTAAGAACCTTCCATACATAAAAAATAATTAAAATATGTAAGTGAAGTTGGTAACATTTTCTCCCCTCCTTTATTTTTTTGATAAAAACAATACATGTTCATAGCAGAGGTAGATTTACTATGAACAAATAAAGCTTGTATGCTTCAGGCCTCTAACTTCATGGAGTTTTTCTGGGAAGGGCCCTGCTTGCAATTCTGTATCTGTAATCTGTATTCTTTTTCTTAACCATGTCTCCATAAAACTGGAATCTTCCCTGGTTTGGAGTTTATGAAATCATATAAAGTTTATAAATAAAAACAGCAGTCCCTGCTCTGCCCCATCCATCTTCAGCTGTTTCTTTCGGTATTCAGTAACCTCCATAGTTAATTATAAATAGCATGTTTGTACTTAGTGACTTCCTATAGGGAGTATGATACAATAGCTTCCATACGAATGCACACATATAAGTTTAACTCTCCCAATATTCTCAGTATGTCATAATTTTATGTTAAGTTCAGTTTTGTTTTGTTTTGTTTTTTAAAATGTGGGTAGTTCCCGGCTGGGAATTGAACCCAGGCCGCAGCGCTGACAGCGCCGAAGCCTTAGCCACTACACCACCAGGGGACTCCCTAAGTTCAGTTTTTATACTATTATGCAAATAGCATTTACAACTAAACTACTTTGCTACAGCCAGAATATACTCTAACTATATTTGCTTCTTTCATACAACTTTTTTGTTTTTCCTGGAAAACGGCCTCATTTTTTCCCTTAACTAATTTGCTATGTTTTATTTATGACTAATTCATCCTCAAACTAACAGAGTTCACACTCAGTAACCTCCCAGTTCTATTATTTTTTTCCCCTGTACAGACATCCCTCTTTGAGCCCTATGCCCTTTTGTTTCAATCTAACGTCTAGTTCCTCTGTTTTCAATTAGCACTTCCCCTTCCAGAGGGTGTTTGAAAATAACGATGATGGACGAGTGTTTGGTTATTGTAATCCCTCGAAACCACTATGAACATTTAGTGGGTAAGCGGCTAGAAATGCTAAATGTCCTGCAATGTGAGGAGAAGCCCCACACAGTGAAGAATTGCCCCACCCAAAATATCAATGGCACTCCCAATGAGGAACTCTGCAGTTCATCCAGCTCCTTCTCACTTTAAGGTCTCTTCTTCTGGAAAGCTCTTCCTTCCTCTCTTCAGCTGGTCCTCTCCTATTATCACTTCCTCAAGAAAGCCTCCCTTGACTTTCCAGAATAAGGGAAATTCCTCTACTATAAACTTTCGTAGCAACTTACACTTCCCCTTTACAGGGCTCATCACAACTGTATAGATTATTTATTGAATGTTTGTGGCCCCCCAAATAGGCTATAAGCTCCACAGAGACAAGTTATCTTATTCAGGGCCCTTTTCTCTCACCAACCTTCTTTCTGCCTATTTTTCAACTTCCTCATGAGATTAGCCTCTTCTTTTTCTTTTTAAAAGAAGTTTCCTTTCTTCTTAACTATTGATATCATTCTATTATTCAACTCTTTCTAATTACAACTCCTAACTCACGTTCTCCTTAATATAACTTCAGTAGTCTCCACTGTGAGCCTTTCTAGCTCCCATACCAGGCCACCATTATTATCCTCCTCTAAAAAGCCATGTCCGCCTAGAATATCTTATCTCCTCAGTGTACACATTATCACATCTCAAATAAAATTCTATGCAAGTCACTCTGGCCATGTCAGACAAGAGATTCTCATTTTTAACATGTCTGAAGAGGGAGCTGACTTTTTCTTTTTAAAATTATAGCCTCAACTAGAACCTTTCCATACTGGTTATTAATAGTATTTAATAACAGAAATTCTTAATCTAGGGTGCCTTGGCTCTGCTATTGATTTGGAACATCTGATCTCCTTAAATATTTAGGGTATTACTGCAACTTTTAGGAGAATCTCAAAGAAATCTATGACCAAAGAAAGTGGTTAATTAGGTGGTGAACTTATTATACATCAAGTTGACAGTGCACTGTAGAATTGTATGCCTGAAACCTATGTAATCTTTGCTAACAGATGTCACCCCAATAAGTCTTAACAATAAAAATGAATTAAAAAGAAAAAAAAAAATCTACTCAGGATTAATGCTAATAAGACATCATTAAAAATGCTAATTCAACCAAAACAAAAAAGTGGTTAAAATCATTGCTACATAACTCATTGTTAGCCAATAAGATGATAATGATCCTGAAAACCAGGAAATTACCAAATAAAAGTCACCTACTTTGTACATTATAATTGGAACTTCTGGAGACCTTCCTTTGGGCTTCTGGGTCTCCTTTTGCCATATTTACCAACCACACCATTGTTGCTGTTGAGAAAGACAAAAGTTCAGGTAAGCATTGGAAACACAAAAAGGTGCACAAATATATACAATAGCAAGCCAGTAGTTCTCTACACAAATCATCAATCTTCTAAAGGTTGCCTTAAAAATTTTTAACCAGAAGTAAATGCACATTAAAAACCACAAAAGGTTCTCTTTGATTTTGGCATATAAAAAAATTTCTGAAACAGAATGTTTATTGTAGTTTTCAAACTGCAGCTGCTATTATAAAACTGTTCATCATCATTTACAGTCCGTGAAAAGTAACCAAAAGGAAAACTGTTCAGGCCAGCAAGATTCTACTGAGACAATAGCTGGACTAGTTGAATATCCTAAAATAGTATGAACTCACTGATGAAAATTACTTCTTGGAACTAAATTAGAGGGCAAGCTAGGGCTCACAAAAGCATCAGATGATTACTATAATTCCAAAAATGCATGGAACAAGTTTCCTTCAATATTATGTCTCATTTCTAAAATTTTCAATAATGTTAAGCTGTGTTTTATATATAGAAAAGAAGAAAAAAAGGTTAAATGCAGTAAACACAAAGGACAGAGTCAACTGGCTTCTTCGATGTCCATTCCACACAAATATATACGAGGACTGTCCAGAAAGAATCCAGCCATAAATGCCTCTATTTTTCATATTACATGGTTGGATACTTTCCATACAGCCCTCTGTATCTACATATACCCACACATCTCTGTCACATTTTAGTTAAGAGACAATGTGAATACTTTAAGTTGGTGCTGCTCATATACTACAGTTGGAATTAAAAATGGTATAACCCCTATTGGAGGGAATTTGATGACATCTTACAAAACTACATGTGCATTAACCCTTTGATCCAGGAATATCATTTTTAGAAATTTATCCTGAAAATACAGCAATTAAATAATATAAAAATACATATAACATGTAACATACAGGGCTACAGCAGGAACCAAATGGTGCTGAAATCTGAGCCCAACCTGGGCATATAAGCAATTTTAAATAAGGTACTTGGCATCTATGGTCTCTCTGGCTTTTTGTCACTGATTTTATAACATATCCATGTTCCTAATATTCTTAGGCTTCTTAAATAACTTACACAAGAAATATACAACCAAAGAGGCTGAAAATTCTTTAGTAGGCATACTTATCATTCGCCAGTTTTGTAATTTTAAAGTCATTATACAATAACCCAACTAACTAATCAAAGTCGACATAAGCCAGGCAAGCAATACACTGTTCACCTAAATCCAAACCCGAATAAGAGAAACAGAAGGGTGACCACCATGTACAAGGCTTATGTATTTCTGTTATTTCCATAGCCACCTTCTTCTTTTTTTTTTTTTTTGGTGGTTCCCTGGCTGGGAATCAAACCCAAGCTGTGGCATTGAGAGCGCCAAAGCCTAGCCACTACACCACCAGGGAACCCCCTCATAGCCTTCTTGTTTATAAAGGCAGCAGTTATTTATTGATTTTCTTTCTTCATGCAAGTATCAAAAAATATTGCTATAAACTTTTTTGTTTTAACATTTAATATTATTACAGAAATCAGGGGTCAGCAAACTTTTTCTGTAAAGGCCAGGGAGTGAACATTTTGGGCTTGCAGTCACCTCTGGTCTCTGTCACATATTCTCCTTTATTCTTGTTTTATATCCTTCTGCTCAAGAACCTATGATTCCCCAGTGATCATGAAAACCATACAGATATCTAAACAAGTCACTCAAAGCTATCCTTGATTTTGTCCTGATATGCCTTTCCAAACTCTCCCTAGTACTCTTCCCATTTTGAATTCCATGTTGTAGTCACATTGAATAACTTGAAATTCGATAAAGGCCCCACACTATGACTCCATGCCATTCTTTGTGACAAGCCCACTTTTGGAATCAACTTGCACCAGTGCTTGCTGAAATCCTATCCATCTTAAAAGGTTTAATCCAAATACTGTCTCTTCCATGAAGACTTCCCTGATTCCCCAGCCAGATTTTCCCTCTTTTGAACTCTCTCTACATTTTGATTGTGTCTCTTCTGAATCTAATAACATTCTGCCTTCGATGTTCCTTATTTGTATACTTGTCTTATCTCACCTCTAAATTATAAGCAATGAACTCTGAGTATCTTAATCATCTTCATGTCCTCCACAGTGCTCTGTGGGAGCAGATCAGGTCAATGCCCAATAAATACGTAGGCTGTCTGGAAAATATCCAGCCATGTAATATGAAAAATAGAGACATTTATGGCTGGATTTTTTCCAGAGAGCCCTCATATCTACTGAGTGATTAGGAAGAGTATGACTATAAACCAACAACAATAACAACAACAACAAAGAGAAGGCAAACACATTTTGAAGGAACAGTACAATTCTTTCATAAGCTAGGGCAAGAGTCACCTGCAATATATGTATATAACAAGTACTCAGTAACACTTGACTAGTAAGATTTTACATGAGAATACTGGGGTACCAATCTCTAAATATTTCTTCTATTTCTACACATATTGAAAATGCACTTGAACCAATGTCAGACAGAAGATAAGGAAACAGAGCTGCAGGAGTTCCATTAATACTATATTCATTTAAGATGAGAAAAAGTACCATGACAATGCCCTTAGTTACATGTGTTTCAACTCCTGTAAATTCTAAGCTGTTTACTAATTTAACATCATTCTGAAATACTTACAAGAGTAAATGAGAGCTGGAAAGAGTGTTTCATTTCTCTCCTGAGCTGTTTCAACCAGCATACGAAGTGGGCCTTTGGGACACAAAACAGCCACTAAATCTAGAAAGAGAAAAATAAAAAAGACATCTGAAAGAATGTATTGGCTACATTTGTAAATGGGTGTGTTAGGGAGTAATTAACCACTGGAAAAGGTTTATTTATTTATTTTTTATACACAAAAAGATGTTGAATGAATCTGAATGAAACAGCAGGTAAACTGGTAGGGGGTGGGGGTGGAGGGGACAACCTAAACAAAACACACAAAACCACATAGAAGATCTGTGCCAATTTCATTTTAGTTTTGATGCTATTTGGTTAGTAGTGTATCATTAACTGGCTCATACGTGAGTGAAGAGTCTTCCTAGTCTGAAGAGGCGGAGATGATGATAAGACAGAACTACCCTAGAACAGTCATCAGTTTCCAGTAAGCAGAACCAAGGAGAAGTCATTACCAAATAAACCATACCTATGAGCCACAAATAGAAGCTTTACTCTAAGAGAAATTTAATGGTGGGGATTTGAACTTTTCAAAATATGAAGAGCAGAAAAAAGATTCATCTCCTCTCCTTTTAAAAAATATTTGAACAAAACAAAATAATAAATGTTTTCATGAGAAAGGCAGTAAATTTGAACAAAACAAAATAATAAATGTTTTCATGAGAAAGTTTTTTTTTTTAACTTGAAATACATTTTTATTACACAAAGGTTGTCACATAATTGGATATTTCTTTAGTTCTCTCAAAAGCACTTCATAAATATTAAGGTCTTATAATATATGTGGTGCTGAAAAATGCTTATTTTATAAAAATAGCAACTCAGAGAGAAAGCAATATGCCTAAACTATTCCTGATTCTACCACCATCTCTTTTCATCAACTGCAATTTTTCTTACATTTTGTCATGAAAATTCAGAATACAGAAATAGAAAAAATAATTTCAAACATTTAAAAATATAGAACAAGGAAGTCTAAATTTGTAAAGGAAGACTTGATAGCTTGTGTTGCAATTGCATTTAAGTAAAAATTCTCACACAAGTGGTCATGTCTTCTTGTATATACTACTATTACTACTATACTACTACTAATAAAGATAATAAAACACACACACAAAGAAATTGCTACTCGCACTGCTTTCACTCTATGATTTGCTTTGGATAAGAAAATGGAAATTTGCAGTGCTCCAAAACAATGAGATTTTCAACCCCTTTGAAGCTGCTATGTCCCGTAACTACCTTGGTTTTATGACACACTCCTCATTACAGAACGGCTAATAAACTCCCTTATTTTTAGAGCAATTACAGTGAATTAAAATTAATTTTGAACAACTTTGTGACAAAATATCTTGAGACCTTGTGAAAATCAAGTTGAGAATCATTACTTTAAGTCTCTTATTTTAAAGGAAATCAAAACCTCTGTAGAGGTAATTATTTGTATTATCTTGGAAGAAATTGAGAACTGATGGAAGAAATAGTGTAATGCAGTAGGAAGAATATTGGACTTGGAATTCCAATTCTAAATCAAACGGTGTAATCTTGGGCAGATACTTAAATTCTATAAACTTCATGTTCCTTAGCAGTAAAACAGGAATAACTGTCTTGCTTACTTCACAGAATTATATAGTAAAAAAAAAAAAAAAAAGCTAGTATTTATTGACACACTGTTCTAAGTGCATTTTATGTATTGTTCAATTTAATCTTCACAAAACTAAGATTTAGAGGTTTAGCAATGTGTCTGCAGTCACTAAGCCAGTGATAGGAGTGGAACACAGATTTGAACCCAGGCAGTCTGTCCCTAGAACTAGTATTCTTTTTTTAAATATCAAAAATGGAAATCACTCTTTATTATTCTTCATCATTATTACTCTTATGATTCACTCCTGATGACAGAAATAAGCTATTTCATTTAATTAATTTTAAACTAGTATGTCATAAGAAACCCAATGAGGCCTGTAGCCTGAGAGTGATAAGGAGGGTGACAGTTCCACTGAACATCTTGTTAAAAGCCCAGAACTGTGTGCTTTCAGAAGCAAAATGGTAACTATTAATGTCTGGAACTCCAAAATAGATTAAGTGAGGCCTATATTGTGGCTTTAACATGTTAGAGACATGTGTGACCTTGATTTATGCTCTGGGTACCTGTGAAATAAGAGGTTCTTTCTCATAGTTATACTCCCCAAAGAGAGAAACCTTGGATAAATAATTGCTGTTGCTACCAGATGGCCAGACCTTTAGCAATGGCCCAAGAATCTGTAAAAATGCACAGGTAAAGCCAGCCAGGGTAAGATGACTGCCTAAAGTTCAGTTAATTTTACTGACCCGTGGATCCCATTCTTTGATCAAGGACACCTGGATTAAGAAGTGAAAAACAGCAGTTCTCCAGGAAGCTCCATCACATGTAGTAGTGATATTGTCCATCAAGTGTTCAAATTTCCATTGCTGGTCACTCATTTGCTCCCAAAGGACTCCTGAGGTAGGCAGAGGTTCTAGAGAGGGGTGACATTCCCTTGTACCTTGTAAACTGACAGTGGACTGAGGACAGAAGCGGCTGCCCTCTCCTGAAAGTGGGATACTGTAAGGGCCCAGGCTTAGCTCTACCCTGTAGGTAACATTTTGGTCTTAGCAAGGAGGCCCTGGTGGCTGGGCTCAGCTTGTACAATGCTGCCTCCATGAGATACAGAGGATATGGAGAAGGATATAGTTTCACATATCCTGAAGACATGTGAGAATATGTTTCCAGGAGAGCTTACTACGCAGTCAGAAACTGCCATTCTAATGGTGTACAGCATGAGACTAAGAAGGGCAGTTTCTCAAACCAGAAATTCATCGGCAGCTTAAAATTATCATGAATGACCCAGAAATTTCAGGGAGTTTGAGAGGAGGTTGCTAAAGTCTCTACAGTGAAAGATTCTCAGGGGCAGGGAGAGGGGACATTAATATGAGTGACTGTTGTATTACAATGTGGATAGATTCTAGAGCCCTTTGTTGTAGTGGGGTCCAATGGGTCAATTTGTAATAGTATAAACAGGCTTATATAAAATTTATAAATGAAGAATATGTTGTTTTAACATTGTGGGTGCAGGGAGGTTCAACTGCTATTTTTTGGGGGGGTGGGGGTGAGGTGTAGTTTCCTGGCTGGGAATCAAACCCAGGCATTGAGACCGCCGAAGCCGTAGCCACTACACCACCAGGGAACCCCCTTCAACTGCTATTTCTTGACAGTGCCAGAGATAAAGAAGCCTTCAGCTTACCAAATAATTTTCATGAATTTAACCGGGGTGGAAGGCCCTGTACTATGTACAGGGTAATAAATGCCTACCCGCCTTTTCTGAGCTCCTTTGTGAATATTTGTATGTCCTCAATAAGGATGTCAAATGAATCTCTTCAGAGGATGATATCATCAGTGTGATGTTATTTCTGAGCTCTTGGAGAAAGGTGGGTGTGGTTAAAGACTGGGTGCAATGGTAAGACGGCTGAAGTACCCTAACTGTAGCTAGGTAAAGATATACTGTGTCTTTGAAGGTAAAGGTAAGTTGTGGTTAGTAAAAAAGGCACTGAACGGAACATATCAGTAAAATCTCTGACTACAAAGTATTTACCAGTTGCTGACTAAATGGAGCCTAGAATTATCATTCTTAATCATAGCTATGGAATAAACCATCAAAGTCAGGCATAGAACATATGACTTTTATAGTTCTATATGGTAACAGAACCAATCCAATTCTTTTTCTACAGACTTTTTCATCAATCAAGTGGGGATGATGAGGTTTCCTATTAGAGGTCATCTGACATATTAATAAGCATTTGCATAGGGATAAAAGACCACTGCCTAGTTATAAAATAAGAGACCACATACTGACCCCTGAAAATAGATCTGTTCTGGCTTTCATGCAGCTCAACAGCCAGAGTACACATCTGCCTGCACAGCTGCCTTGGTTATTCATGGCTAGGGTACACTCTGACTTTTCAGGATCTGTGTAACACTGGTTGTTAATGAATGTGAATCTCACACTGCCCGAATCAGTTTTATTTTTAAAAGAATAATTCTACCCAAGTTGCATTATAAAAAATAGGGAACCTAATTTTGATATTAAAAATTGAGCACTGTATGTGTATTAAGCACTTTGCTAGTGTTTTCTCAACATACATTCTGAATTTTTACAACTCTTTAGGAAGACTCGTTCCCATTTTTCAAATGAGGAAACTGAACCTCAAAGAACCTGAGTAACTCTCCTAAGGTCATAAAGGCTGTCAGTGGTAGAGATGGGATTTGAATCTAAGTCTTCTGACCAGAAGTCCATGGATCTGTTCACTAATCTGTCACTGAGTAAAACTGGGGGCAGTAATAAAATATTTTTTAAAAACATAACTACAAAAAAATTAAAATCTTTACATGAAAAAGACACCACAGCTAATTATTTACTAAAGAGTTATGGGGCATAACCATTATCATTCTCATAAGTCAAGAAAACTGGAAGAGGAAGGGACACACACCAGTGAGCTATTTCTGTGACAAACAAAATGTCAGCCTGGGGTATTACCATATACTGAAATCACAGCCAAGATGAGCCATGCGGTCCATTCTGGGAGGTATTTAATAAATACCAGGGCCATGAGGGCACTGATCATAATGAGATATGCCTGCTGGAGTCGCAGTGGACCTTTCCAATGGATGGCAATCATTCCTACCACACCAAAATTCCAGATCAGGAGTGCAACAGTAATGTAGTCCATGGCAACGTTATAGGTTTTAAACACTTCCCTGAAAAAAATTAAACAAATACGTAAAAAAATTTATGTACAAGTAATTTTCATCAAAATATTGTTTAGAACTATGGTTCCCAAACATCAGATATTCATATCCTACCTTCATGTTTTTACTATATCAATTGTGCTATTCTTTAACACTTTTCTTTAAATTAATTCACCTTTTTCAAATTGAGCTTATTTTAACAGAAAATGGTATCATTCATATAAATGGAAAACCAGTATTATAAACCATAGCTGTAAAGTACAAAAACTAAATAAAATTTAGTGCAGCCATTAAAAGATACATACACACACAAGTATAAAACATAGGCATGATGCACTGCTGTCTAAAAAAAACAAAGACCCCATTTATGAAATTATGTCTTGACTAGTGAGAATAATACATCAATCACTGTATTAACTCCTGAAAGGATGCAGGACTTAACCTTTAAGTGATGGGAGTCTGGTCTTTTTTTAACTTTTTTCTTTATAATCTTGTGAAAAGTTTCTCTCTCTCTCTCTCTCTTTTTTTTTTTTTTACAATGAATGTCTAGTCAGTTTTGTAATGAACAAATATTTTAATTTTGAGGGATAAAATTCTACCATCTAAAAATAAAGAGATTATAAGTATAGAAGATGCCCTTGTGTAATTAAAGAAAAAGAAAGCACTAAAACACAAACTTTGGGTGCTGTTAACTGTCCAAAAAGGTATTTTTTCCATTGTTAAATCTCAAAATAAATGTTGAAATTTCTGGACAATGTAGCTATTTATACTAAACATTTCTGATATCTTAAAACTCAAAAAACAAACATGCCCCAAATTATAATTAATCTTTGGCTAGGTAATTCATGTATAAAACATAAAATTCACAATATATACTGTGAAAAGTTTTCTTCTGCATCTTGTCGCACAGTTATCCTCTCCAAAGAAAAGTGCTGTAGTTAATTTCATGTGTATCCTTCCAACAAGTGTCTATACACAAATGATAGCATTTTATATACACTGTTTTATTATATACACAGGCTTTTTCCTCTTAACCATACTCATGTAGAACTTTTCAATTAGTTTATCAAGGCTGCCTCATTCTTTTTAATGGATTTATTGTATGAATGTATCCTAATTTATTTAACTAGATTTCTATTGATAAACATTTAGAGTGATTCCATTCTTTTGTTATTATACACAATGCTACAATGACTATCCCCACAAATGACCAGGTTCAGGACATAAGCATTTAAAAATTTAATGGAAAAAAAGAAATGAACAAACAAATAACCCAGGACACAATCAATAGTTTAATGTTTATTTGGGGACGAGTGGGTTAAGGAGGGGAGAAAGGGGAGGGGGTGGGAGAGGAGAGGGGGAAGCTAAATATATGGTGATGGAAAGAGAAGTCACATTAGGTGGTGAAATTATTATACAACAAGTTGACAATGCACTGTAGAACTGTAAGCCTGAAACCTATGTAATCCTTGCTAACAGATGTCACCCCAATAAGTCTAACAATAAAAATGAATTAAAATAAATAAATAAATGTGTAATAAATAAATAAATAAATAAATAAAAATTTAATGGATATGCCAAACTGCTCTTGAAAGTTACACATCAACGTGTGCTTGTTTATTTCCCTGAAACCTGATTATCCCAATACCAACTACTAAATACTCCAACTATCAATATAACTTACTGATTTTACATTATTGTAAATTAGATTCCACTATATATTTGAACTTTTTTAAAAAGTCTAATTTTTTCTACTGATCACCTATTCATGATACTGGTGTCACTATTTTAATTACTATAGTTTTATTATAATTTCATATCAGATAGGACTAGTATTCCTTCATTTTTCTTCTTTTTCAGAATTCTTTTGGGTAACTTCACTTATTAATTTTTCCAAATAAACTTGGAATCATCTTGTCCAGATGAAAAATAATTCTTTTTTTAAATTGCTAGGCTTATTGGGGTGACACTGGTTAGCAAGAATTAACATAGGTTCCACGTGTACAATTCTACAGTGCATTGTCAACTTGTATAATAAGTTCACCACCCAGGTGAGTTCTCTTTCCATCACCATATATTTAGCTCCCCCTCCCTCTTCTCCCCTCCCCTCCCCACTTGTCCCCAAATAAACATTAATGTATTGATTTTGTCCATGGGTTTTTTAAAAAAATAAATTCTATTTGTATTTTTATTGGGCTTGTATTAAATTTTACAATACACTTACAAAGAACTGACGTCTTTATGATAATAAATCTTTCTATGTAACCTGGTATAGCTTTCCATTTGTTTAAGTCTTTTTTTTTTTTTTTTTTTTTTGGTTGGTTCCCTGGCTGGGAATTGAACCCAGGCCCCAGCGGTGAGAGCACCAAAGCCTAGCTACTACACCACCAGAGAACCCACTTAAGTCTTCTTTTTAAGCCCTTCAGAGAGGCATTTAAAATTTTCTTAATAATAATCAACCTTCCACAATTCTTGTTTAAGCCTAGTAAAGTATTTTTACTTTTTTGCTGCTATCATAAATGGGATTTCATTTTTCCTTTCATTGTTTTCAAATTAGTGTCTACATGAAGGTTACTGATTTGTATTTATTAATTTTGTATTCAGGAACCTTACCAAAGTTGCTTAGTGATTCTAACTGCCTTTTAGCTAGTTCTAAAATCAAATAAACTATCATTTTATCTCCAAATATTGAAAATTGAACATTTTTTCCCAAATTTTATAGCTCTTCTTTTTCTCATTTAATTCCCTCCAGATTAAGAACAAAGATGTTAATAGGCATGCTTCTAGAGTTTCCCTTTGAGGATATTGACCTGTAGGTGAAATTAATCCATCTTATCATGTTAAAGTAACAACCATCCATTTGTTTTATTATGAAATTTCATTAAAAACAGGTGTTGAATTTTATCAAATGCCTTTTAGCACGTACAGAGATAATGATCTAGTAATATGAGGACTTACATTGAAATTTGCTAATAATAAATCAATTTTCCATTCTGCAAAAAAATTCCACTTGGTCATACTCATAATGTACAAGGTCTGACAATTAAGTTCCCCAACTCATCCTAGAAAAAGTGCTTACATACCTTGTTACTGAATATCACTATGGTCACCTTCAAAGTACTCGCCTTGGGAAGCTATGCACCGACGCCAGCGTCTGGTACACCCTTCAAAGCAATTTTAGAACTCTTTTTCTGAAATGGGCATCAGAGCTGTCATTGTATGACCCTTGATGTCCTAAATGTCATTAAAATGTCTTCCTTTCAATATTACCTTTATCTTCGGGTAAAGAAAAATGTCACTGGGGGCCAGATCAGGTGAGTAGGAAGGGTATTCCAATACAGTTATTTGTGTACTGGCTACAAACTCCCTCACAGACAGTGCCCTATGAGCTGGTGCATTGTCGTGATTCAAGAGCCATGAGTTATGGGCGAAAAATTCAGGTTGTTTTCATCTTTTTCAAACAGCCTCTTCAGCACTTCCAAATGGTAAACTTTGTTGACTGTCCAGATGGTACAAATTCATAGTAAACAATCCCTCTGATATCAAAAAGGGTTAGCAACATCATTTTGACTCTTGATTTGGACAGAAATTTTTTTGGCCATGGAGAATTGGCTGACTTCCATTGTGCACTTTAATGCTTTGTTTCAGGGTCATATTGGTACAACCATGTTTCATCACCCGTGATAACATAGTCCAAAACATCACCTTGCCGCTCCAAAAGGTCTCAGCAAACTTCGACTCTCCTTTGCTTTTGTTCATCGGTGAGCTCCTTCGAGTCCATTTTTGCACACACCTTCCTCATGCCAAGATTTTCAGTTAGGATTTTCTTAACTGTTTCTCTATCGATGTTTCCTTCTCACAGTCAGCCAATAATTTTGACGCACAGTTCAACGAATTTTTGCAAAGTTTTCATCAGTTCTGCTCATTACTGGCTGCCCTGACCTCCCTTCAGTGGTGTTTGCTCTCCCCTCAGAAAAACATTTAATCCATTTGTACACTGCTGTTTTCTCCATGGCATTATCCCCATAAACTTCGAGTAACATGTCCCTGATTTCACTTCTACTCTTGTCAAGTTTTAACAAGAAATTTGTTTTTTGTTAAATTTATTGGGGTGACATTGGTTAGCAAAAATTACATTTAACAAGAAATTTAATGTTTGTTCATTGCTCTAAATCAAGCTCCGACACTCGCATGACAGCACACAAAAACACGCAACAATAATGAATGACAGCAAGACGTAGGCACACATCGGCAGCATGAACACAGCTGTGAGACACAGATATACCAAGGTAATGAAACCTCACTGAGTTGTGTGTACCGTGATGTCAATGTAAGTGCACAGTGGCAAGTTCATGAACTTAACTGTCAGACCTTGTATTATTAATGTTTATTCCTTCAATGTGTTAATCTTTTTTTTTTTTTTTTTTTTTTTTTTTTTTTTTTTTTTTTGGTATGTGGTTAGTTCCCTGGCCGGGAATCGAACCCAGGCCGCAGTGTTGACAGTGCCAGCGCCGAAGCCTTAAGCCTCTACACCACCAGGGAACTCCAATGTGTTAATATTTGTTAATATTTAGTTATTCTTTTGATATCAATAAATAGGATTGATCTACAGTTTCTTTTTTCTTAGTAATTTATAGGGTTTTGGTATCAATGTTATGCTGCTTTATAAAGTGATTGTGAAAGTTTTCTTCTTTTGCGATGTTTTGGAACATTTAAAATACTATTAAAATTTTCTACTCCTTGAAAGTTTAATAGAATTTCCTATGCAACCACTTAGGCCTAGTACTGTTGTTATTGGTGGAGGCAGGATGGAAACCTCTTCAACAACTTTCTGTAATTTTTTCTTTGCTAAATTTAATTTTCTATTGCTTCTGTGGTCAATTTTGATAATTTTTTTCCCTAGAAAATCATCTATTTATAGATTCTCACATTTGTTTCTTTTGTCTGTTGTTTTTTCCCATTGCCTTTACCAAACTCTTCAATATATTTATTAGTTTTATTGCTTCTGTTCCCAGTTTAAGAGATAGTACAAAGGTGTACAAACTTTATTCTGCCACTGTTGCTGAGATAGGCCATGCTGGTAAATCTCTGAGGCTCTCTATTCTCTTCAACAAAGTTGCTCTACATTTTTTCTATTTTTTTTTTTTTAAAGTGGTGAAACAAAAAGATAGTTTATTGAGGAGAGCAAAGGAGGTGGCTCAGGAGCCCATTTTTTTCTATTTTATGTGTGAAATTTTCATATAAGATTTCATTTGAAATAAAAAAGACCCACTGATGAAACAATATAAAAAAAATGAAAATTAAATCACATTTATCTTTTTTGAAATTCTTAACATTCTCATACATAGATTTCTACTATGATAATATAAAAAATTTTTATTAAAATAATTAAATTCTTCACTAGAAAAGACTTAGAATTAATTGACTACAGTACTGAGGTTTTTTTTTATTTTTTTAAATTTTTATTAAGACTTACTAGAGTGACAGTGGTTAACAAGAACTACATAGGTTCCAGGTGTACAACTCCACAGCACGTTGTCTATGTGTTGTACTACGTGTCCACCACCCAGTATCGGTTCCATCATCATACACTGGACTTCCCCTCCTTCTTCTCCCCTATCCCCCTCCCACTCAGGCATCCACCAAACCAATGACCACGTTCATGAGTTGTTTCTTTGTTGCTTTCAGTTTTATATTCCACATATGAGTGAAGTCATATAATGTTTTGAGTTCTTTTAGTTCTACTTATGTATAAGTAAGGATCAACAAAAGAATATCCATATAGATATTAACTTTTCTTATATATGAAGGCTGTATGAAAAGCATCCAACCATGTAATATGAAAAATAGAGGCATTTATGGCTGGATTTTTTTTTCAGATAGCCCTCATATACCAAGTCTGACCCATATATGGAAACAATTATAATTTAAGAGTAATTCATGGCTTAAGTGGCAGTCAGGGAGGCCACGCATTGTAAATTTCTGAAAAGCAGACAAAATATTTTACCACTTACCCCAAATAAATGAATGAGAAAAAGAACAGCAACAATAGCGATGAAATAATAAGCCAGGCATGGATGACCTAGAAAAGAATTTCAATATAATTAATAGACCCCAAAGCCCTAAAAAACTGCAAATTTCTGACTTCAAAAATAGTATATTAATTCTGTATATGTTATTCCTTTCAAATGGCAGAACACAAATGGTTTTGGGTTCAGTGAATTCTTATTCTAGAACTCTGTGGGGCTGAAGAACTCAAAATAGTAAATAGAAATTTTAGCAAGATACACAGACCCTCGTTCCTTTAGAACACATGAAATTAGAAAAGAATGCGTTCTAAAATATTCTAAAATACTGAATTATCAAGAGTGAACAGTTGACATTTACACTTTAAAGTAGCGATATTTTTAGCAGAGGAATTTTGTAGTATTTCTGATATAACAATAAATAAATTAATTAAATAATTGATAAATAGAATTCAATCACTTGAAAATCAGGTATTGTTAAGTAACCTGTGTATGCATACATTAACTGTACAGAGAAAATAGGCCTTCTAAACTATATAACCATCTGACAAAAGAATATTCAGTATCTGAAGTTTCAATTAAGTATTGTATGTAATTCTTATTAATGTGACACAGAATCAGAATTTGATTTTTGTAATCTATTACACAAGATGAACATTTTAAATGGCAATTTTATGTAATGGGTATAGCTGGGAAAAATATGAGGGCAGGCTGGTTAAGTTTTGCCTACACTGTAGTATTTGTTAAATTACACATATCTGAATACAACCGGTTCTATGTGGTCACATGGTCTCTCCCCTCCATCATTCTTGACCTTGCACACACAGATGCTTACCATTTATACCCAGTGCACATAGAAATGGAAGAGTGTTTAGATGTTTAGTCCAAAGAGCATGCTGCTATTGAATTCTTACAGCAGAATCCACAGACAAATATAAGCTGTTTGTGGTGAACCGTGTGTCGATGTGAGGACAGTTAAGACTCCAGGTGAAGCGGTTCAAAGGTGAAGAAGTGAGGCCAGCAGATTTGAGTGACAAATCACAAAGTGGAAGGCCTGTGATTGCAAGTGATCAGCTTCATCAAGATCACGTTGAAAGACTGATTGGCGGAAACTGCCTTATCAAACAAAAAGAAATTGCTGGTAAAGTGGGAATTTCTAAGGAGAGAGTGGGATACATTAGTGTGCTTGGATTCCTCAAAGTTTGTGCCAGATGGGCACTGCACATACTGTCTGATGAAATGAAAGCTGAAAGAGTTCACATTTCTCAGGAACTCCTGAAACATTTTGAAAAGGAAGGTGAAGGGCTCCTGAGCCACTTTCTTTGCTCAAGCCCGCTCCCACCTATTTGGAGTATACTTTCTCCTCAATAAACTATCTTTTTGTTTCACCACTTAAAAAAAAAAAAAAGAAGGTGAGGACTTTGTAAAGAAGATCATTACAGGTGATGAAACTTGAGTCCATCATTATGACCCTGAGAACAAAAGGCAGTCCATGCTGAAAAAATTCAAAACTTGGGCGGCGGCTAGGAAGGTCATGTTGAACGATTTTTGTTTTGAACACTTTTCCGTTTTGATATGCACTGGGTAAAAAATGTAAGCGTCTGTGTATGGAAGGTCAAGAATGATGGAGGGGAGATACCACGTTGACTACAGAGAAGTAGTTATGTCCAGAGATGTCTGATATAACCAAAAAAATTACAGTGGAGGCAAAATTTATCAGCCCGCCCTCGTACAATACAACTCCGCAAAAGTATGGGGTTTTTAAAAACAGAGAACTATAATAAAGTGTCAAGTAATTTCTAACCAAAAGTGAAAATATTTCGAGGTAGATACACCCATTACTTGCCTTTCTCTTTCAATAAACTTTACTGCTTACTGACAGAAGGCGCTACTTAACCAGTAATATTTCCAAATATCTTCAACCAACAGATCAAATCAAACCTTGATGAAAGGAGAGACAAGATAACCTCCAAATCAAGAATATGATTTCATCTTCATTTCTTTTCTAACTCTCCCCTACTACCCCCAGATCCAGGTGTTCCAATAATCTGGCTCTAAGCAATCAAAGTCTAGTTGTGATTAAAATCTATGTTAATTTTCTCTTGTGGTTCTGTTTTGATCACACAAGGTTATTTGTGATTGTTAACTCCTTTGGGGGAAAAAAGATTTAAAATTTTTGCTGCCTCTTCTTCAAAAATTTTAATCAAATTTAATTTTTGTTCTTCCACAAAATTTCCCATTTTTTTATAAAAAGTTTCAAACACACAGCAAAATTTAAAGATTTTTACAGTGACCATCCATATACCACCTAAATTTTACCATTCACATTTTACTATACTTGGCTTTGTAACATTTATATTCATCTCTTCATCCATTAGTCCATCTTTTTATTTATTTATTTTTTTGGGGGGGTGGTGGTGATGGTGGTTCCCTGGCTGGGAATTGAACCCAGGCTGTGGTGTTGAGAGCACCGAAGCCTAGCCACTACACTACCAGGGAACACCTCTCCCCGCTTCTTAATTTTTTTTTTTTTTTAAATGAACTTGCCAGTCTTTTATTTATTTATTTATTTTTCTTTTTGTTATGTGGGTAGCTCCCTGACTGGGAATTGAACCCAGGCCGCAGCACTGACAGCGCCAGTGCCGAAGCCTTAAGCCACTATACCATCAGGGAACTCCCTCCCGCTTCTTATTTTTAACACATACTATCACACAGTAAACTGAAGATAACTGTATTATTTCCCTCTAAATACGTGGACTTCAGCAATATATTCTAAAGGGAGCCCTTACTCTATTTCCTCTGCAAAAAAGCCAATATAGCTTAAACAGAAAGGAATCTCCCTGCCTGCATCCTGCCCCATCATGCTCACAAGTCTCAGCTTTAAAATTTAAAAATAACTTTTTAAGATTTAAAAATAAAATTTAAAAATAACTTTTTAAGATTTAAAAATAAAATTTAAAAATAATTTTTTAAGATTTAAAAATAAAATTTAAAAATAATCTACCTCATAATCAGTCTCATAAAAATAATCCAAGTTATAAAACTAAAAAGCATATAAAATATTTTAAGACAGAAAAGCTTTAAAGAGTGAGAGATATGTACTGGAATTCCATATTAAGCTCCACATTAATAGCCAGAGTAAATTTTTTTTTGGCGGGGGGCGGGGGGGGGGGGGCGCCCTGGCTGGGAATCGAACCAAGGCCGCAGCGTTGAAAGCACCAAAGTCTAGCCACTACACCACCAGGGAACTCCCCAGAGTAAATATTAAACACTGAAAATTCTCACCTTTTTTGAGAAATGCTTTTTGCCTTTTTGGCAAAGGAACATGGGGATACTGTTCATTTAAAAAAACAGCATTTTTCTGAATACCAAAGTTAACATATGCATACAAGTTCTGACGATTAAGCTCATCAACTCATCCTAGAAAGTGCTACATACCTCATTGCTGAATATCCCTATGGTCACCTTCAAAGTCCTACCCCTGGGAAGCTATGCACTGATGCCAGGGCCTAATCCACCCATCAAAGCAATTTTGAAACTCTTTTTCTGAACTGGCAATCACAGCTGTTGTCATATGACCTTTGATGTCCTGAATGTCATTAAAATGTCTTCCTTTCAATATTTCCTTTCTCCAGGTAAAGAAAAAAGGCAATGGGGGCCAGATCAGGTGAGTAGGGAGGGTGTTCCAATACAGTTATTTGTGTACAGCTCACAGACAGTGCCATGTGAGCTGGTGCATTGTCGTGGTGCAAGAGCCGTGAGTTGTTGGCGAAAATCTCAGATCATTTCCATCTAACTTTTTCATGCAGCCTTTTGAGCACTTCCAAATAGTAAACTTGATTGACTGTCCAGCTGGTACAAATTCATAAGGAACAATCCCTCTGATATCAAAAACGTTTAGTAACATCATTTTGACTCTTGATTTGGACTAATGAAATGTTTTTGGTTGCTGAGAAATGGCTGACTTCCACTGTGCACTTTGATGCTTTGTTTCAGGGTCGTATTGGTACACCCATGTTTCATCACCAGTGATAACATGACCCAAAAAATCATTTTGCTTCTCTAAAAGGTATTGGAAAAATTCGACTCTTGTTTGCTTTTGTTCATTAATGAGCCCCTTTGGGCTCATTTTTGCACATACCCACCTCATGCCAAGATTTTCAGTTAAGATTTTCCTTACTGTCTCTATCAATGTTTCCTTGGTCTGTTATGCTTCTCATAGTCAGCCAATGATTCTGACGCACAATGTGACAAATTTTTGCAATGTTTTCAACAGTTCTGCTCCGTAATGGCCGCCCTGACTTCTCTTCATCGGTGTCACTTTTTCTCGCCTCAGAAAAACGTTTAATCCATTTGTACACAGCCATTTTCTTCATAGCATTATCCCCATAAACTTGGACTAATATGTCCCTGATTTCACTTCCACTCTTTCCAAGTTTAATAAGAAATATTTATTTGTTGCTCTAATTCAAGCTCTGACATTCTCGCAATGGCACATAAAAACATACAATAACACAAACGAATGCCAGTCAGCAAGACACTGCCACATGTCGGCACAAACAGCTGTAAGGCACAGATATACCCAGGTTATGAAACCTTACCAAGTTACTTGTACAGTGCTGCCAACATAAGCACATGGTGGCAAGTTTGCAAACTTAATTGTCAGATCTCATATAACATTAAGAAAATACAGAAACACTAAAAGAAAATTTCCACTGACCCATGACAACCAAAGTTAGTATTAACAATTTTTATTCAGAAATATCCCGTCTGCCTGTGTAGGTATGTGTAAAGACCTTTTAACAAAATTAGAATCAAGTTGTAATACATTCTGCTTTTCACAACTTATTTTTTATTATATTCTCATGCCACCAAATATTTTTAAATGAATTTTAAATGACTAAATAACTTATGTAGATGAACCCACAACTTAACTTTTCCTTATGTATAAATTTGGGGTGTTTTCCTTGGTTTTTTGTTTTTGTTTTTCAATTATAATTTATGCTAGGATGATTATCCTAGCATACAAGTATTTCTCTACAATTCTGATTATTTCTTTGGAAAAAATCTTGAGAGCAAAATGACTGAATCAAAGTGTACAAACTTTTTCTAATCACCCTGATATATAACCATTATTGATACATAATGGTTTAGTGACTTCACAGAAACGATTAATTGATCTTTACCAAGTTAACATGTGAAATATGTTAATATGTATTTCTTTTTTAATAGTGAGGAAATATATATACACATCTCTCTTGCTACTGGCCATCTTTATGACCTTTGTAATTTCTCTGCTTGGGATTTTAAAATTTTATTAGGATGTTCATAATTTTCTTAATGATTTGTAAGTGATCTTCCTATTATAATATATGCCCTTTGTACAAAATGGTTGTAAACAGTTTTGCTATTTAAGTTGGTCATTTGTGTTATCATTTTCTGAATGATTACTTGAATTAAAAAGCCTCTTTTCATGATAGCTAACACCACTTCTCCTTTTTCTAGAATATCAGATTGTAAAACAAGCCTTTCTCATCTTGCAAAAATCCCTAATCAGCTTTCCTGGACTAAAGGCTCTGAAAGCAAAGAGGCCTGCTTCAGGACAGAACAGCAAGCATGTCCTGTAAACCCTGTACTATCCAGGCCAGAAATCATGTGACTTTCATAAGACATAGAGTTCTATCTACAACAAATGATAAGTATTAACTGCCTTTTCTGTTTTCTACTTCTGAGAAACAGGGAAGAAATGCAGTCACTATAGTCAAACTGCTAAATTACTAAAATTAAGTAGGTTGAGACATGAGGAAATAATTTTTTTGGGGGGGCGCATTGGTACCCTGAGCGGGGATTGAACCCAGGCCACAGCGGTGAGAGTGCGGAAGCCTAGCTACTACGTCACCACACAACTCCCAGGAAATGATTTTTTTTTAATTGTTAAATTTATTGGGGTGACATTGGCTAGTAAAAATTATATAGGTTCCAAGTGTACAATTCTATATCATCTATGTGTTGTGCTATGTGTTCATCACCCAGAGTCACCTCTCTTTCCATCACCAGATATTTGAGAACCTGTCCCTTCTCTCCTACCCCCACATCCCTGATTCTATTCTTGTTTTAACTAGCCTGGGAACGTAAATTTAAATTTCCAGTGCTGTTTTAATGCCTGGATATTCATCAAACCTCTAAATAACCTTCCGATTACCTCCTGAAGAACTAAGGAAAGAAGGTTTACGTTTCCAGACCATCTGACATCCATTATCCAGACCATCAGTCATAGATGATTACCATCTTGGACCAATCCAGAAGCAAAGAAAGCAGAATGTAAGAATGTACTTTATACTGTAAGAACCCTCAGGTTTTCTTTCTTTGTAACACTCTAGGCATGGCCTAATCATGTTTCCAGTTTGCAAACCCTAAGACCCTTAAATAAGTCTTTACCATTTATTTCTAGTCAAAGCCTCCTGACTCATTTAAACTTGGCTGACACTTTTTAAGGTTTTTTGGTGTTTTACTCTTAGCTTCTTGTGCTTCGTAGACATTGCACAACCAACCACTGACATAACAAATCCTGAGACATATTTCCAAACAGGTTCTGGCAAGTTTCTGAATTTCTGACTCTAAAGCTTTTATTTTATACTAGGAGTCAAAGTAAACAACTTGTTTTTATAGAACCAGCTGTGCTTCCTAAGACTTGAACGTTAAAACAAAATAAAACAACATAAATGAATGAGTAAATACAAAAATGTGGCTGACTATAACCTTTTAGATGGTCTGAAATGAAGCATAACTAAAAGATACACAAAACTGACCAAAAATATATCAAGATAGGTTCGTTCTAGGTCACAAGTAGTAAAAAAGCACATCCCTTCCTGTTTCTCCCACCAAATGCAACTACAAAACCTGGATAGAATGCATATAGCTGCTAGACAAGGACTCTGAAAAGTAAAGAGAATCAGGTGAGCTAGGAAATTAAAAGTACCAGGGGACCAACAATGAGTTTGCCACTTTTTTCCCTCCAGTACCACCCTTTTCCACTGAACTGAACAAAACCCAAGTGGTCTTAGCAAGACAATGAGAGCAGCTGAAGAAACCTCCAGTTGAGGCTAGAGGAACAGGAAAGAGGTCTTCTAATACCAAAAAAGAATGCAAAACCCCATTTTTTTCACAACCAGCCCCCAAGCAATCCTGTGGTAGCAGCAATATTTGGAGGAGGGGAAGCTTCCCATCTGACTGGAGGTGCTGTAGTTCCCAGAGAATGAGGCAAACAGCCCTTGCTGTATTTCTCTCTCTGTCCTCCCATCTCTTGGCCCTGATACTGGGAAAATAAAGCTCTCTTTTCTGACTGGAAGAATGGAACAGAGTAGGCCAAAAGAACCAGAAAGCATTGGGGAGATAACAGAAAGGAAGCAGCTCAGGAAAGCAACCTCTTAAAGTTGTTATGAACTTGTGGGACTATCCTCAAGATATGCAGGTGTGGATATGACCCTTAAACATTCCCAATAAAATGTAAAGAACAAAAGCAGCATATAGTATAGATAAAAGTCACAAAGTGAGTCCAATAAAGCAGAGAAATGGAACTGGCAGGCAAACATTTATATGTAGACTATATGTATATGGTGAAAGGAAGGATCAAGAGAAGTATACATGAGCACATTTAAACAGTGGGGGCAGGATGCTTTCCAGCATGGGTTTACATCACTTGCTCTTTGGCTTTCTGAGTAACGACCACCTGTCATCATTAGACATGCATTTCCTCTTCAATCTGTTCCATGTGCTAATATCAGACTGCAGGTGGTTATCACTCAGGTTAACATTCCTACCCACTCAAAAATTCAGCAAGCAAGATCAAACTGTATAATTTTAGAGTCTGTGAACACTGAAAAGGTATTGAACCTTACTAGTAATTGACTAAATACAAATTAAAACATTTTGTTTTGCTTATAAAAATTAGCACAGAATTTTAAAAAATTCAATGTTAGTGAAGGTGAGACAGCTAGTCTCATTCCCTACTAAAGTACAAATTGATACTATCATTTTTAAAAGGGAATTTTGAATACCAAGACAGTTAAAAATATGTAGATAATTTGCCTGAGAAATTCTGTATACAGGATTTTACCCTAAGAAAATAATTTGGAAAACTGAAAATGCTCTATGCATAGACATTCATTATTTTTTAGAATAGTGAAAAACTGGATGGTGGTGTGGAGAGGGAGAGGAGGGGAGGTAAAAGAAAAAAAAAACTGGAAACAACTTAAGTGTCCAATATGAAGGAAATAAGGGGAAGTAAACTACAATATACCCATCGAGTCAAGTATTATATAGCTGTGAGACGTATTTTCTAAAAATTTACAATATGGAAGATTTCTTATGCCAAAGTAAAAGGACACATACTAATTACACATTTTATTTTAACTATGCTAAAATATATACAGAAATAAATACTAGAAGGAAATAGAGTAGACTTCAATATTTGTAAAGTTAATATTTTTTTGAGAATGACCCTAAAGGTCCATTACTTGTAATAATTTGTCATTTTTTTGAGTCATGAGTCTGGAACATATGCCAGGTAGCTAGAATTCAAGAAGGAGTCACTTAGCTACAGAGTGAACTAGGGGAACAGAGGCTGGGAAAGTTGGGCCTGTGTCTTTCCTACACAATCTCCCCTGCCCTTGTTTCCCAAAGGAAGAATCAGAGCTACTGCAAGAGAGCTGGCGAGAAAATGATGGATGGTTACCAATTTAGAAGTGGGAAGACAGCCAGTCACCAATGAGTTTAAACCAACATCTGAAGGTGGCCTGATTGTTCAGTACTCTAGTATGAGAATATAAATTTTCAAAGTTATGTTATTTTATGGGGACAAATATATTCCATAATGCTATCTATGAGTGAGTGAACCCCAAAGGTCTTAAGATACATGCCTCTGGAATGTCATATATAGGTATATACTGCAAATCAAAATGTTAAAACCATTTAGATTGTGATATAGTATAAAAACATCGGTTCTCCATTTATGCCTTCTTGTATTTTTCAAATGTTCCCCAATGAGGGGGAAAAATCTAAAAATATAACTTAGTTCTACAATATAAGACATTTTTCTTTACTAGACCAAATCAGGAATGTGACAGAAAAACCCAATCATAAAAAGAATATGGTGGAAAGCAAAGCTCTGTCTGTTATACTCACCTTATAGCACCTGTATTTATATAGAGCCACCAGGAGAATAGTCATGACAACAATGACGCTGATCATGATAGCAGCATTCAGAACAGAGTGCAGAGCTCTCTGCCCCACAGTCTCGGTGTCTTCTGTGAATGGGGTATAGATTCTGTAATAAAACAAAATATGAAAGCCCCAGGTAAGTGTTAATGGATAGCTACGCCAAGCTACATACCCTTTCCAACCCAAGTTTTGTTTCCTTGATTCAAATGATATGTTACTTTTTCCCATCTCATCAATCTAGCCAAGAATTTTTACCTAAGAAAAATAGCTAACCTCTAAAATAAGTGCTTCAAAATAAAAGGAGGTATCTAAAATATAGAGAGGTGGACTTACTTGTGAGCCGGACAATGGCTTTATCCAGTGGATACTATATACTGAAAAATATATATTACACCTCATCAAATGTCCTTTCTCTACAGCTTGTTAGTGATTTGCTAAGGAACCAGATTCTGCCACATAAACTACCTAGGCTACAAGTAGTTGCGAGAGGAAAATAATATGGCTTATAATTATTATCTTTTACCTTTAGGGACTGCAAGTAGAGTTGTCTTGGGATAATGCCACATATCCATCTTCCCCTTCTTTCTCATTCACATAAAAACACTTTTATTCTACGTACCAAATGTTCACAGCTAAAAGATTATTTCTGACTCCCTTACAGTCAGGTATGGCCATGAGACTAACAGCCAAGGAGTTATAAGTAGATGCACTGTATAGAACTTCTAAGAAAGGAGTTAATTCTGCTGAGATATGTCATAAGTCCTTTTCTCCCCCACTCTTCCTGCTATCTGAATGAAGGCTGGGGCTCCAGCACCCAGAGTACAGACCCTGAAATAACCTAGAGCATAGAAGCTAAAGAAGAAAGAAAGAAGGAGCCTGAGTCCTTGAATGTGAAGCCACTATACCAATGTGGAACCACGACCTCTGCACTACTCTGTGGGAGAAAGGTAAAATAGTTTTATCATTTAAACAAGTTGTTTTGATTTACTATAACAGGGTCAGCAAACTTTCTGTAAAGGACTAAAGAGTAAATATTTTAAGCTTTGTGGGTCATACAGTCTCTGTCACAACCATGCAACTCTGCTACAATAGGATGAAAGCAGGCATAGACAATATATAACTGAATGGACAAGGCTATGTTCCAATAAAACTTTATTTACAAAAATAGGTGGCAGGTAGATCTTCTGACCTGTGGGTTATAGCTTGCTAACTCCTGTTCTATAATATGTAACCAAATCTAACTCTAACTTCCACAGAGAATATTCCTCAATCTCTTTTGGCTATTGTCTCTAACCCTGCCCTTCACTCATTGTCTTAGCCTTTCTCCCAAAGCTTAAAAGCTTGGCTTTCAGAACCCCCCAGTTTTTCAGACAATTGGCCAATTTCAAATTCTAAAATCCACTTAAAAGTTGATTGAGCCCCATGAGAGTCCTAGGTATAGAATTAGGTGACATTGAATCAGAGCATTTTTCTTGGAGGCAAAGGACTGACACCAACAGTGCCAGAGAATCTACATGACAGTTCCCCAAAGGTCTAGAGAGTGCCAGCTTGCATTAATTCTTCATCCTTTCAATTAAAAACTTTTTTTTATTTGACGCTGGAAACAAAGTGCCCTGACAGGACTTACAGTATAGAAGAAATCCAGGTACTGAATAAATAATGTAAATAAATACATGTATTTGCATATTGTTACAAGTGAAAAAAAAAGAAGAGGTTGCTATAAGAAAGAATACCAGAAAGCACATATGTCTGTTAGGAGGATCAGGAAAGTTATCTTTGGACTTAACATTTAAGCCAAAGAAAGAATGATGGGAATTTATCCAACTAAGTTAGAAAAGGAAAGAATGTTCCAGGCAAAGATCAGTGGGCCCAAGGGCCATGAGGTGAGGAAAATTACTAGTCAACTTTTTACGTGTTCAATTCCAAATAAATTCAGCCCTTAGTGATATCATACAGGAAATGGAATTTTGTAGCTTTTCCTTTTCTCTACTTAAAGCATCACTAATAAATAACCCCTCTCTTTCATCTGCTTCTGTGTAGAAGAACTCTCTAGCCTTCATGGCCCCTCAGTGCAGAGGCTTTCAAGGTGGTGATGATATAACTATGCTGAAAAGCTACACTGGCCTTGAGAATAATAAAACAAAACACTCATACATACAGCTGCCCATCCTTCCGGGTATAAAAGCTGACTGACTTGATGGTAGCCACCACTACCACCATACAGAGAGTCACGGGGACAAAGAGCATGATCACATGTTTGGCGCCATATTTCAATGTCAGCTCCTCATCTTCTTCATCATCTTGTTCCACCACCTGCAGTGCGTTACCCTGGGGTCCTCCATTAGATAACGGCTCAGGGTTGCCACGCCTCCGCCTTTCACTGCTGTGCTCCTGCCGTTCTCTACTGTCATTCTAAAAGTACAAGAAAAACGTTTTCAGTAAGTCAGACTCTCAGTAGAATCAAGGTATTCTAGATCAAAAACAGAGAATCTAACAGACCTGAGATTAACACTAGGCCCATCATTACTTGAATTCTAAAAACTTGAGGCAATAAAGAACCAATTTACAAGCAATGTGCAGTTGAGAAATCTAGCTTAGGGGGTTCCCTGGTGGTGTAGTGGCTAGGCTTGGGTGCTGTCAACAGCGCAGCCTGGGTTCGATTCCCAGCCAGGGAACTATCACCCCGCAAAAAAATCTAGCTTATTTACCACTGTTTACTGAAGGAACCAGGTCCTCCCTTTCAGCTGGGTCTTCCTTTACTTCCTTCTCTCCTTTCATTCCCAATCTAATACAAGTACCAGGGCTTCTGGAAAAAATCCAGCCATAGATGCCTCCATTTTTCATATTACATGGCTGGATACTTTCTGGACAGACCTTGTATGCTTACTCAACCTTTGAGGTCTGGCTTGAAACGGACACCTGCATGAAACCTTTATTTGTTGCAGCTATAAGCAAAGTAATCTCACCTATTCCAAATTCATGAAGTGCTTTCTACCTGTGGTTTTATACCAACTATGCAAGTAACTGTCTCACCTTCATTATTCAAAAGCCTTAAAATCCTTTTAGTGATGTACAAGGAAGGGATCTCTCTGTACTATTTCTTACAATTGCATGTAAATCTACAATTAGCTCAAAAATTATTCAATTAAAAAAATCTTTACAGAAAGAAAGCAGTCGTAAACAATTCTATTTCTACCCCATTTCCACTGTGCCCTGTATAGAATAAGGGGACAATACTACTTGATGAATGACAGAATGAAATGAGAATCTTTTAGATGCTACTTTCCTCGGACTCTAATCCAGACACTATTTTATTAACTTCATCCTTGTCTTGGGTTTCTCCTCTCCTGTTCTTCAAGTTCAATATCCTTTTTGGTATCAGTGTTCATATCTAAAACTCGGTTTTTGTAAAGGGTAGAATAAATCCCAAGAGAAGTAACAACAATAAAAATAATAGTTAAGAGGGAAAACAATAGGTAATCCTCCTCACAGATAACAGGAGATAAAAGTAGATTGGTAGTCACTGTTGCTGGTAACATGCAATTAGCTTGGTTAAGAAAGGGTTTTATCATATGATGCAACACACAGACGATGCAGTATAAATGCACACCTGGAACCTACATAATTCATATTAACCAAAGTCACCCCAATAAGTCTAACAATAAAAAAAAGAAAAGGGTTCTCTTAGGAAGATCATGTGAGAACATGACACTCTTGTACTTCATTTTTGACTAGAGTATAACTATTACTATAGAGTATTCCTATTACTCATTAAAAAAGCACTGCACACTTAATAATAGTTTTAAATTATTACACTGTACCAGGGATTGATAATTGCTTTACATTTAATTCTCACAGCCACCCTGTCATCACCACTTTAAAGGTAAGGAAATGGCCACAGCTAGTGTTATAGAGTGGGACTGAACCCAGGTGTGCCTGACTACAGATGTCAAGTTCTTAACCGCCTTAATTTGCTGTTCACAAGACAATATGGGAGCTCTGCAGACTCAGCATGGGCTGAGTTCTCTTTTACTTTACTTCCAATATAGTCATCCCACAGGTAATTATCAACATTCTATATTCCAGGTACTCTTCTATGGCAATATTGAAATTAGTAAGATCTACATGCTGTCCCTTCTTAAGGGAAGTTCATAACTTAGTGGGTTATTTTTTTTTGGGGGGGGGGAACGGGGGGGTTGTTCCTGGCTGGGAATTGAACCCAGGCCGCGGCAGTGAGAGCGCCGAAGCCTAGTCACTACACCACCAGAGAACTTCCCATATCTTAGTTTTAATATACTGTGGGTGCCAAAAACAAGTATACACATTTTAAGAGATGTTATCTATGTATTACTTTTTGAAGTTGAATTAAATTATAGTACCAAAGTGTAGTAATGACATTCACTCAAAAGATGGCACTGATGAAATGAATGCTAGTGTCACCATGAGACAGGCAGGACAGTCAAAGAAAATGGCAAAAGTATGGCTGTCGTTCAAGGATCGCAAGACCATTTTAAAGTGGTATTTGAAATTTGAGAACATTGTTTGAGTTTCCTCCATGTTGTCCTGACTTAACACTCCTTGACTTCTACCTATGGGGGACCTTAAATGATGTAGTATACTGCAGAAAACTGGCTACACTGGTGGTACTTCAGGAAGAAAGTGAAAGGGCATGAGCAGCAATACATGTGGACACTTTGGTCAATGTTGCTCAAGCAGTGGTTTGCTGTAATCAGAAGTGTCTTTTACAGAAGTGTCTGGACACTGATGGTGACCACTACGAGCATCTCTTGTAATTGCAGAAGTCAAATGTGACTTGTATTCATATTTTGTTATTGATATATATTAAGTATTATAATTTTAATACAGTATTTTTCCTTCTTAAAATGTGTCTACATATTTTTGGCACCCTCTGTAGACTATTATATGAGAGATTATTCCAAAGTGCTACACGACCATAATTCTGTGTGGTCAAGAAAGACAACAAAAAAGATACAATTCTTGAGCAGGACCTTCAAGCATGAGCAGAAAGTGAATGGGCTCCAGAGACACCATGAATGGTGGCACAGAGGTGTGAAAGTGAAGGCCTATGCAGAAAACCTGTGAGTACTCAGGGGAGAATAGTGTTTGTCAGGGCCAGTGGCAGAAAAAGTTAGGAACAAGGTTGCAAAGAACCTTGTTTGCCATGCCAAGGACTTTAGACTTTGTTTTATAGGCAACAGAAAGTCATAAAAACTGTCAAGGTTGAGGAAGTGACCCATCAGATTATGTTTCATTTTTAAAAAGCTTGACTGAGTGGCGATGGAAAATAAATGTATAAGAAAGATTACAGAAGCAGAATTGCCATGGATTTGCAGCAAATTACAAGTGAGTGGTCAGGAAGGAGTCAAGGATGACTCTAGAGCAAGCTTGTCCAAATCATAGCCCGTGGGCCACATGTGGCCCAACATAAATTTGTAAACTTTCTTAAAGCATTATGAGATTTTTTGTGACCCCCCCCCCTGCCTTTTTTTAAGCTCTTCAGGTATCATTAGTGTTAGTGTATTTCATGTGTGGCCCAAGACAATTCTTCAGATGTGGCCCTGGAAAGGCAAAAGGTTGGACACCCATGCTCTAGAGGTTTCTAACACAAGAGTCTAGGAAGGTGATGACGTTGATGAAGATAGGGAACACAAGGAGATGAGCAGAGAGATATTTTAGTTAGGGAGATAAGTGAATGTGAAGTACTTGCAACCAGGCAGAAGAGTCCAAAGGCAGTTAATAATTTCAACTCAGAAGAGAGCTGGAGGAAGTCATTAGTTTCTGTAGTTTTGGAAAAGTATAAATGGGAACTAGGAACAGTATGAACCTGTTGATCATCAATGTACTACAACAGCTGTGGAAGGGAAAAATACAGAGTGAGATTATGACCAAGGAGAAAAGTGAATAACACCTGAACTTAAGTAACCGGGGACAGGAGAAAACCCATCTAAAGAGATTAAGTAAAAAAATAGGGAAGAGGGAAGAAAACCCAGGAATCAATGTGTCAGAGAAGCCAAAGGAGGAGCTCATTTCAAAAATGTGTCATCGATAGTCAGGCAGAATGAGAGCTGAAAAGCTACTGAATTTGGCACTGGGAAGTTCCCCATCTCTTTATATAAGTAAAACAGTTAAGAGGAAAGTCAGATTATAAATCATAATAGACTGAGGAATGAATAGAAATTGAGAAATTAAAGGCAATCCTTTGAAGAAAAATAATTATATGATGACAGAGGGGATTCAAACTGAAAAAGTTATTTTAGGGATGTTAGAGTCTTGAGCATACATGTTAGGTCAAAGCAGAGTTAGAATTGAAGGAAGAGACTGACCATACAAGACAGGGAGATAACTAATGGGTCAGGGTTGGGGATAAACGGAGGGGAGCAAAAGAGAGAAAGAGAGAAGAGCAGGCCTTACAAAAGCATTGGTATCCTCTACCTCAGTAAGGAAGAACTCTTCGATCTCACAGAGAAAATAGTTAAGAAGACTCAAACCTTCTGAGGAAAGGAAAGGAAAGGAAAGGAAACTACTCCAAAGCACAAAAGGTAGAAATATATATACCACTCAGCAAGAAAAAATAATTTTTGCTGAAAAAAGTCACTAGAGTGGCCGAAGTCCAGTAGGAAGGAAATGGGTACGAGGAAAGTAGAATCTGGAGAACAAAGACATGGTGTGATGAGACAGCTGAGGAGCAAACCTGAGGGAATTCACCCTTCTGTTTTCTTAGGGGGAAGTGACAGCCATATGCTAAGAATGTTATGTTTGTGACTCAGCAATACAATTATGACCAACTTGATGGGTTATTAATGTTCAAAATAAACTAAGATGCAAGTAATAATAGCTCTCTTTATATAGTATTTGGTAATTTAAAAACACTCTTACATTATCTCATTTATTCTTTTCATACGTTGAGAGGTTTGATAGATGAACACTAAAGCAACTAACTTGCCTAAAATCTCACAGCCAGAAGACAGCAGAGGCAGGAATCAAATTTAGGTCTCTTACTTCAAAACTTGTGTTCTTTCTATGGCACCACTGCTGTCCTATTAGGCTGCATGAACAGCTCAACTGGATGAGTCTAGCATGAAAGAGGCAATCATAATATGCTCATTCACATTACTCAACTGGATGTTCTAGTTTCTAATGAACATTGGCCAACTCCACCCTGCCCTACCCACCCTCAAAGCTGATATGGATACTAGACACTGTTTAATACATACACACACACACACACACACACCCTTCCACACCATTCCTCTTTAGAGTACTTCGGATATTATTCTTAAAAATGACTATATGTTTTAAGTACAACTTATTTATTTAAAAAGGTAAAACATTCACATGGTTCTAAAGTCAGAGTATAAAAGGTGTGCAGTCTCACTTAACTATCTACTTAGTTTCCTAATCTCCCAGGTTGACACTGTCATTGTCCTCTGCAAATCCTATCAAAGTTTCTTTACATGTATAAGCAAATACAAACATATATTCTCATTTCCACCTTTCACACAAAAGGTAGTAGCACAATAAATGCACTTTGCTTTATTTGCTTAAGTATGTATCTTAGAGATATATTTTAAGGTCAGTACACAACGAACATTTCTATTCTTAAAAAAAATTTATTTTAACCAGCTACATAGCCAGTGTATGAGATATATAATTTATTAGGCCAATCCCCTAATGATGGACATTTAACTTGCTTCCAATTTTTTGCCATTACAAACAATGCCCCCTGTAAGTTATTTCACATGTGTGTGGGCATATACTTCAGGATAAATTCCCTGAAGTAAAACTGCTGGGTCAAAGTACATATGAATTTGAGATACTCATATATTGACAAATCACCCTCCCCATGTGTTGTACCACTGTAAAAAGACTCAGTAACATAGGAGAGTGCCTATTTCAACAAGCCCTTGTCTACACAGTAACTATGAAATGCTTGGACTTCTACCAATCTGATAGGTGAAAATTGGGATCTCAGTGTAATTTTAACTTCTTTTTCTCTTATTACTAGGAAAGATGAGCTTATATGAACTAAGTATTCATTCCTTTGCCATTTTTCCATTTGTCTTATGGTACTTTTTTTTTATAGTTCCTAGGTGTAATTACTATATTACTAATTAATTAAAAAGGTAAATGCCAGCTGTGTACTAGGTGCCAAGGATATAGCAGTCAACAAGACAGTTAAGGTTTCTGCTCTCATGAACTGATTCAAGCAGAGGGAGACAGATAATAAAATTAGAGTGGGATAGTACCACAGCAGGGTGATGTGATAAAGAATACTTGGGATGAGACTACTTTTAAAGAGTATGGCCAGAGAATATCTTTCTGAGGAAGTGACATCTGAGACCTGAAGGATGAAAAGATGTGAATGGCTTATTGTACAATAAAGGATTAACTCAGCAGTTCAGAAGTGTCTAAACCCTGCACATGCCAAAGAAAGATTTGGCCTGGCTCCTGGGAGATAACCTCGAAGGCCTTGGAATCCTGCCTGTTAAGAGTGTTTCTGTTTACATGAAGCCTTGGGCCCCAATGCTAACAATGGAATCTGTAGTGGGGGTCTTGGGCCACATAGTATCTGCTTGACCTTGGGAGGGGCTAGAGATTTATGGTTAGCCATATCTACATGACCAACCCCCAATAAAACTTCTGGACACGAAGGCTCAAGTGTACTACTCTGGTTGGCAATACTCCATGCAAGTTGTCACACAGTGCTCCTGGGAGAATTAAGCACTGTCTCAACAACTCCACTGGGAGAGGACAACTAGAAGCTTGTGACTGATGTCTCCTAGACCCCGTTCTATGCGTCTATTTCTGTTGCTAATTTTAATCTGTATCCTTTCACTGTAAAATAAACTGGAACAGTGAGTATAACAGCTTTTCTGAGTTCTTTGAGTCCTTCTAGCTATCATTAAATGTGAGCAGTGTTGAGAAACCCCAAATATACCTACAACTGAAAATTACAAGATATTGCTATGAAAAGTTTAAGAGTAAAAGCAAAAATAGACAAATGGCATACATCAAGCTAAAATCTCTGTGCATCAAAAAAATCAACAGAGTGAAAAGGCAACTAAGAGAATGAGAGAAAATACTGTGCAAATCATATATCTGATAAGCTGTTAACATTCAGAATATAGAACTCCTACCACTGAACAACAACACCACAAAAACCAAACTGATCTTAAAATGAGCAAAGAACTTGAACAGACATTTCTCTAAAGAATATATACAAATGGCTATCAAGCACATGAAAAGATGCTCAACATCGCTAATCATAAGAGAAATGAAATCAAAACTAGAATGAGATACCATTCTTACACCTCTTAGGATGACTACTATTAAAAAAAAAAAAAAGAAAAATAACAAGTTTTAGTGAGGATGTAGAAAAATTGGAACCCTGTACACTACTGTTATGACTGTAAAATGGTGAGGCTGATATAAAAAACCATTTACAAGTTCCTCAAAATATAAAAAATAGAATTATCATATGATCCAGCAACCCCACTACAGGGTATATATCCAAAAGAACTGAAGTCAATATCTCAAAAAGATATTTGTACACCTGTGATCATTACAGCATTATTCATAAGAGCCAAGAGGTAACTCAAATCAACAGATGGATAAAGAAAATATGGTGTACAAGTACAACAGAATATTATTCAGCCTTGAAAGAGAAGGAAATCTTGTCATGTGCTAAGACATGGATGAACCCTGATGACATTATAATAAGTACAAAACAAATCACAAAAAGACAAATACTATTAATATATGATTTCTCTTATATGAAGTATCTAAAGTAGTCCAACTCAAAAAAACCCAGAAAGTATAAATGATTGCTAGGGGCTGTGAGGAGAGAGAAATGGGGAGTTGTTGCTCAATGGGTACAGAGTTTCAGTTTTGCAAGTTGAAAATTTTCTAGAGATCTCTTGTGCCACAATATAAATACAATTAACACTACTGAACTGTACAATTAAAAACGGTTAAGATGGTAAGTTTTAAATTTTGTTATGTTATTTACCACAATTAAAAAATTGCTTTCTAAAGAAGACCTAAATAAACGTAGAGCTATATTGTGTTTATGGACTGCAAAACCTAATATGATTAAGGTGCCAATTCTACCACTCCAACTCACTCCACCTCCAACTGATCTGTAGATTGAATACAATCTCAATCAGAATTTTAGCAGACTTTTTTGTAGAAATGTTTGTAAAATTCATATGAAAATACAAAAAAACCTAGGATATCCAAAAAACAATTTTTGAACTTTAAAAATGGATGTTACTTGATTTTAAGACTTCTTATACAGTTACAGTAATAAGGAAAATGTAGTATTGGCACAAAGATGGTCAAAGAGACCAATGGAAAAAATCAGAGAGACCAGAAACAGGCTGACACATGTATGGAAAACTAATTTTTGCCAAACGGCAAAGGCAATTTAATGGAGAAACTCTTTTTCAACAAATGCTGCTGAAACAACTGGATATCCAAATGGGAAAAAAATGAACTTTGATCCATACCTCATACCATATACAAAAAAATTATACTCATCACACAGACCTAAATGTAAAACCTAAAACTATAGTTTCCAGAAGAAAATGTAGGAAAAAACTTCTTAGAACTTTAGTTAGGAAACCAAAATAGATATAAGATTTTAATACCTAAACTGATCTATGTCTGCTCTTCAAAAAACACTGTTAAAAAAATAAAAAGACAAGCCACAGATTGGGACAAAATGTTTGCAAAGCCTGTATATCAGAGGGCTTGTATTTAGAATGTAGAAAAAGCTTTCAAAACTCAATATGAGGAAAATAAACAACCCAATTTAAAAACTGGGCAAGAGAGCTGACCAAAGATAGTAAGATGACAAATAAGCACCTGAAAAGCACAATTCACATCATTATTTGGAGAAATTAAAATTAAAACCACAATCAGATACTATACACCCTCCAGTGTGGCTAAAAAAATTAAAGGATGGACCTTACCAAGTGCTGAGAGGGATGAGGTAGAACTGGAACTCTTCATACACTGCTGGTGCACAATTACACAACCAATTTGGAGTACTGTTTAAGCTTTGTTTTGTTTTTCTTTTTGGCAGATGAAAGTTACTTTATTGAATGACTGATCTGTATACCAGAGAATGATTAGAAGAGCTGAGTTTCAGTACAGGCCACTCTGTACAGGTAAGGCAGGTAGAGCTTTATTTTTTGGTTTCATCTTCCTTGGACAGTCTCGGTGATTTCTTCTCCTGGCCTGGGAGCCGCTCTTCATGGCGCTTGCGTGCTTCCGTGATCCTAGACCTGCAGGCCAGAGCCAGGTCAACAACAAGCTTCCTGTGAGCCTTGTCTGCCTTCAGTTTGTGGATGTGTTCCATGAGAATCTGCTTGTTTTTTAATGTTACCCTTCACTTTCAGGTCCTGGCTGTAACATGTGAGGTGGCCAGTCTTCCCATCCCAGGTAACCTCCTCAGGCATTCGAGCATTGGCAGTACCCTTTCACTTACCTATGCCCATATGCCTGCCCTTCCTGCAGGCCAAGGTGTTTTTCTGGCATCGATCTCAGAAATGGATAGTCATAGGCTTCTGGATGATCAGCCCATCTTTGACAGCTTCCAAATCTGCTGATGGGAGCTGGCACTGGCAATTTCATTGGTCTCACTGGGGTCCAACCAGACCTTATTTTTGCCACAGCAGAGGACACTGGAGGCAAGCCTCTGGTGAAGGCTGAGTATACTAATGGCTGCGGCCAGTGGCAAAAGGAAAAGGTGTTTAACAGTATCTTAAAAAGTTAAATATACAACTACATTGGATCATAGTCCACTCTTAAGGTATTTACTCAAAAGAAATGAAAGCATGTCCATTCAAAGATTTGTACAACAATGGCTTTAACAGCCTTATTTGTAATAACCCCAAACTGGAACACAATATCCATCAACAAGTAAATGGATAAAAAAAACTGCAGTATGGGGTGATCCTTGTAAAAAGTGGCGGCAGCAACTGGATCCTGGGTTTCTGGGCTGTGAGGTTGGTTCCAGCCACTGTGGTCTATGTTGAGTGGCACCCACAGCAAGGAGGGTTCAGCTCACATGTGAAAGGCCCTTACCTACTCTGTCCATGCTCCCCAGGGGTGGGAGTGAGCATGCTGAACATCTTCCTGAAGTCACACCACAGAGAGCCAGAGAGACCAGAGTTTATCGCCTACACCCATCTCCGCGTCAGGTCCAAGTCCTTTCCCTGGGGAGATGGTAACTATACTCTATTCCGTAACACGCATGTGAATTACTTTTGACCACCTATGAAGATGAATAGAGAGAACCTGGACCACTACCCAGTGGGGACCACAGTACTGGTTTGGACCATTATTCTGAACATGAACTAGTAAAGTGTATGGAACCTTAAGGTGACCTTCTTTCCTTGTATCAAATGATGACCAGTATACTTTGCTTATGGCAGGAAATGGCTTAAATAAATAATTTTAGATGAAAAAAAAACAACTGTAGTATGACAATATAATGGAATACAACTCAGCAATAAAGAGGAATAAAGTATTGATACATGCTATTAACACTGATAAATCTTTTTTTTTTTTTTTTGCTTTTTGGTATATGGGTAGCTCCCTGGCTGGGAATCGAACCCAGGCCGCAGCACTGACAGTGCCAGCACCGAAGCCTTAAGCCACTACACCATCAGGGAACTCCGCCCCCCCCCTTTTTTTTTAAACACTGATAAATCTTGAAATAATTATGCTTAATGGAAGAAGCAAGACAAAAAAGTATGTACCATATGATTTCATTTATATAAAATTCTAGGAAATGAAAACTACAGTGACGAAAACTTTATCAGTCATTGCCTGGGAATGGGGAGTAGCTGGGGATGGGCAAAAGGGAGAGATTACCAAGGAGCCTGAGGAAACTTGTGGGAGTGATGGTTATGTTCATTATTTTGACTGTGGTGGTGGTTTCAAGGGTATATACAAAACTTATCACATAGTATACTTTAAATATGTAGTTGTTTACTGTTTGCCAAGTATATCTCAATAAAGCTGTTTTTTAAAAAAAACCAGTGTCTTTCTCAAAGGAATGCATAAATGCTTTGAAAACTGTCAGATGAGGAAGATGACACTAGTACTAATGAGGGATTTCCAAAATGAAAAATCTTAGAAGCTAAATTTAGAATAATGACTTAGCATTGCTTTTAAAGCTAATTAAAAAAAAAAAACTTACTATGAAAAACGTTAAAGGAAATATTGTCAGAAGTATATAATGAGCCCCTTGTAAATTTACTTAGCTTCCATTATTATCACCTCATGACTAATTTTATTCCACCTGTTTTCACATCTACTTTCCCCTGCCAGTATTATTTTGAGGCAAATTTGGACATTATTTCCTTCCTAAGTATTTTAATATATATTTCTAAAAAAGAATACAGGCCTTTTCTCTGTGTGGCTTGGTAGCTTATTTCTTTCTTCCTTTAAAAAAAATAATTTTTAGAGCAGGGTTAGGTTCATAACAAAACTGGGCAGACACAGGCTTCCCCTGTCAACATCCCACACCACAGTAGTACACTTTTACAACCAATGAATCTCCACTGACACTCCATTAGTACCCCAGTCCACACTTTACATTAGGGTTCACTCTCTACGGGTTTTGAAAACTGTGTAACAACATGTACTCACCATAGTACCATCTAGAATAGTCTCACTGTCCTCAAAATCCTCTGTGCTCTGCGTATTTATTCCTCCCTTTCCCTATACCCTGGCAACCAAGGATTTTTTTTATTGCCACTGTAGTTTTACCCTTACATGCTTTTTAAGGTTCAGAAAAACCAGTGTTATAGTGATTATAAATAATTTCATTTCAGTGGCAGGGGGAAGAATTACTCACCATAAAAATGCTGTAAAATTTAGGGAGGGCAGGGTCCTAAGGGAAGTGGTGAGTGTATGGGAAGTGAGTTCCTATGGAGCCAGATTCCCCAGACCTCCTACACCATTAAGTCAGAGACTTCATTTTAATTCTTTTTCCCTTCTCCTCACTGCAGAATGTGATTCAAGGACAGGCCCAGCCACCCAAGGCATGTGGACCCTCAAGTAGGAAGAGTATTTCTCAAGCAGCAAAAATTGCAGAAGTATTTTTAAGATGATATAGTGCCTGTCTGTTTTCTTTAACCTTGTTTTCTGCCTGCCACTATTAGGTTTATTTCTGTAAAAGAAATATAAACAAAACTTTCTAAATGTTTATAATATACAAAGCGTGTATTCTCCCTAACCTCTGTCCCCCAATATGAACATGATGAGCAACCTAATATACTTTCAGATTTTTTTAAAAGCCTTGTTCCACAATTTGCTTAATAATTTGTCAGATACCTATCAATGCCAATATGTATATCTCAAACTTGGGTATTACGCTAAGTGAAATAAGTCAGACAGGGAAAGACAAATACCATATGATTTTACTTGTATAAGGAATCTAAAAAAAGAAACCAACAAACAAAACAGAAACAAACTCATAGCTACAGAGAACAAATTGACGGTTGCCAGATGAAAGTGGGGACCAAAGGGCTAAGTGAAAAAGGTGATGGGATTAAGAAGTACAAATTGGCAGTTATAAACTAGTCATGGGGATGCAAAGCACATCATAAGGAATACAGTCAATAATACCGTATTAACTATGCACAGTGCCAGGAGACTACCAGACTTATTGGGGAGTCACTTTGTAAATCATATAAAAGTCTAAACACTATACTGTACATCTGAAACTAATATAATATTGAATATCAACTGCAATTAAAAATTTAAAAAAATTTAAACATATACCTCAAATTTAAATATTATAATAGTATCACACTAAAGATAATTGCTAAGATTTATTGACCATGTATATGCTTAGACACTATGCTATTTATGCACTTTAGGTGAGTTATCTCATTTAACTCTAATAAGAATGAATCTATTAATATTATAAACTTCATTTAACAGACAAAAAAAAAAACAAAAACTAAAGCTTAGAGAGGCCAGATAATTTGCCAAAGATCACAAAGCTAAGAAGTTCTAAAGCACAGATTCCAATTCAGACAATTTGGTCAACAGATCCTACTATTAGCCATTACCTTAAACTACTGACTGGGTAAACCATAAGTAATGTAAGATGGAAGTTATCTCAAAATTCTCACTGCTATGCTTTGGATATGAAGATCCAAGATGGCAGAGTAGGTAAACACTGTGCCTGCTCTGTTCCATGAACACATTAAAATTACAACTAAATTATTGAGCAACGAAGCTCTCCAGAGAACCATCTGAAGTCTAGCTGAACAGAAATTTTATAATTAAGGATACAAAAAAAGGAGGAGGCCCTGGCAACACTGGTAGGATGGGGCACAGACACGAAAGGAGCCAAATAATCTGGTAGCAGTAGAAAATCAGGAGGGATACCTCAGTTGTGGAGTTTCCCCTGAAGAAGGAAGGGACTCCAGTCCCATACCAGGCTCCCCAGTCTGGAGCACTGATGCTGGGAAGAAGAGCCCCACAACATCCGACTGTGGAAAATAGTGGGGACTCCAACCTTCCGGTTGGGACAAAAGACTACAGAAACCCAGACATACTCTTATTAAAGTGCCTGCTCAGACTCAGTCACTCATGGGTACTCACCCTGGGCTAGGGCAGAGGGAGAGTGACTCAGGGAGCATTGGAGGCATATGAGGGGCAGACTGAGGTGTGTGGCTTTGGGGTGAGGGCTGGAGGACAGCTGCCATCTTTCCTGGGTATGTCCTCTTCCCATGCAGCCAGCAGGTGGGAGCCATCTTTCCTGTGTTGCACCCGCCCCCACATGACCAAATCTGAACCTGACTGGTCTGGTGAGTTCCATTGTCCCCACTCTGCTGACTTACTTCGGACCCTACCCTACCCAACTCCCCAAACATCAGAGGCACTTTCTCTGGTGAGCAGCCAGCCCCCAGCCCCCGCCCAGCACTGCAATCTTCTTGGAAAACTATTTAAGTCTGCAGGCCCCAAGTGCGTGGCGACTGACACTGGTGTGCTCTGAGACTTTTGATGAGTAGCTCCAGGCACAGCATTGGCACCAAACCAGAATCAGGGAGATGGTGCCATGGCTCCACAGGGTACCTACTACATAAGGCTATCTAGCAATACTGGAAGCTGTAGCAGATCTACCTAATACAGAAAAAATAGACAGGTATCCAAAATGAGGAAATGAAGAAATACATCTCAAATAAAAGAACAGCCGAAAATTCCAGAAGGATTCAACAAGAAGGAGGCAAGCAACCTATCAGATACAGAGCTTAAACCGATGATTATAAGGATGGTCAAGGAACTTAGTGAAAACTTCAACACAGAGATAGCAAGCATAAAGGAGGACATAGAAACCATTAAAAAGGACCAGTCAGAAATGAAGAATACTGTAACTAAAATTCAGAATGCAATAGAAGGAATCACCAGCAGATAAGATGAAGCAGAGGACTGAATCAGCAAACTGGAAGACAAGGTAGCAGAAAACATCCAGTCAGAACAGCAAAAAGAAAAAAAGAATCCAAAAAAAATAAGAATAGTTTCAGGGGCTTCTGGGACATCAAGTGTAACAACAATTTGCATCATAGTAGTACCAGAAGGAGAAGAGAAAAAGCAAGGAATTGAGAACTTATTTGAAGAAATAATGACTGAAAACTTCCCTAACCTGGTGAAGGAAACAGACATACAAGCCCAGGAAGCACAAATAAGATAAACCCAAATAGGCCCACAACAACACACATTATAATTAAAATGGCAAAGGTTAAAGACAAAGAGAGAATCCTAAAAGCAGCAAGAGAAAAGCAACTAGTTACTTATAAGGGTGCTCCCTAAGACTGTCAGCTGATTTCTCAACAAAAACTTTGCAGGCCAGAAGGAAGTGGCAGAAAATTTTCAATGTGATGAAAAGCAAGGACCTACAACCGAGACTACTCTACCCAGAAAGGCGATCACTCAAAATAGAAGGACAAATAAAGAGCTTCCCAGACAAGAGAAAGCTAAAGAAGTTCATCAACACCAAACCAGTATTATAAGGGATGTTATAGGGACTGCTTTAAGGGGGTGGGGGTGGGGGAGCAAAATTATGCATAATAAAAACCGCACTAGCTACACATCAACAATTACCTTCAAGGGAGTTCCCTGGTGGTGTAGTGGCTAAGGCTTTGGCGCTCTCAACGCTGCAGCCTGGGTTCAATTCCCAGCCAGGGAACTACTCCCAAAAAAACACAAAAAACAATTACTTTCAACTTAAATGGATTAAAAGCTCCAATCAAAAGACATGGAGGGTACTGTACTGAGTGGAGTGTCAAACAGAGGAAGACAGATGCCAAGTTGACTTTATTACAGGTAAAATCCAAAGAAAATAAACAAGTGGAACAGGAACAGATTCAAAGATAACTGAAAACATTTGGTTAGTTGCCAGATGGGAAGAGCTTTGGAGGAGGAGGGTAAAATAAGGGGAAGAGATTGGGAAGTTCAGTTTGGTGGTTACAAAGTAATAATTATGAGGCTATAGGGTATAACACAGGAATATAGTCAATCATGTTGCAATAACTATGGGTGGCATCAGATGGGTACTAGATTTGTTGGGGTGGTGGGAGGAGGGTTGGAGAAAAAGGGGAAGAAATCAGGAAGTACAAAGTCACAAAATGGTCACAGGTATGTAAAGTGCAGCATAGGGCATACGGTCAATAACACTGTAATAACTATGTGTATTGTCAGATGGGAAACAGATGTATCAGAATAAGGGTTTTGTAAGTTATATAAATGTCTCATCACTATGCTGTATACCTGAAACCTATATAATATTGTATGTCAAATGTAATTAAAAAATAAAAATGCATGAGAAAAAATTCTCACTATTATAAATAATGCTTCAATAAATATTCTTGCCTATATTTCTTGGTACTCTTGTGTAATGTTTCTGTATGATAAAATTCTAGAAGTGAAAATGCTAGGTCAAAAGGTATATGCATTTTTAAAATTAATTGCCAAACTATCTCTAAAAGGCATGTAGATTTTCAGACTCAATGAACAACTTGCCTCCAAATAAACATAAATTTAACTCCCATGAAAAGCTCATGGGAATGCCTGTTTTCCCCACACCTTTAGTAACAATGGGTATCAATCTCTGCTCAGTAATAGGTGAAAAATGATGTTTTCATTTCTATAGCTCTGATTGAGTAAGGTTGATCAATTAGCCTTTTCATATATTTAGTGCCATTTTTATTTCTTCTTTTTCTGCCACATATACTGCTCATATCCTTTGGTAATATTACTGAATTGTTCATTTTCCTTTTGACTTCTTAAGAATTCTTTGTATATTAAGATATTTATCATTATGCCTTTGCTTAGTTTGTTTTATGACATTGTTCATGGCAGTATTTGCCATCTTTAAGTTTATGATTTTACAAGGAAAAGAACTTACTCTTACAACACTCCAAATTGTAATGTTTTCCAACATACACACATATGAGTTGTAATGGATGTTCATAAATATTGCATCTTTTTATCTAAAATTATTTCATGCATACATTCCCATGTAATAACAGTCAACATGCCTAATTCTTTTATGTTGACATGTTTATAGTCTACACATTATTTACAAACTTAAGTATTTATTTCTAAGAAAACATATCAATCCCATAAGACTTTATGGATATTGTTTGAATTTCTAAATTTAGAAAGGTGAGGAAAAACTGGAAGAGTAACTTCACTGAAGAACTGGCAAGCTCTGTGGAAAGCTTGAAAGTATTTATTAATCATAGGCATTATGTTTCCAACAGCACACTGCATTCTATCCAGCACCTGCCCAAGCTTTGTGATTCTCTGCAGTTAGAGCTTTAGCCATTACTTTAGGTTCAAGGAAGGCTGTCATCTCCCTCAAAAGCAACATTAATTGATTCACTGAAAAGGGAACATTAAAATTAAACAGAGATAATATTTAACATTTCTGAAGCTATTATATTAGGCTTGAGCCTAGAGTATTTTAACAAACTATTAAGATCTGTGCCAAAGATTTCTGACTTTACTCTCAGATAAAAAAGCAAGCGTGGGGGAGTTCCCTGGTGGTGTAGTGGCTTAAGGCTTTGGCACTGGTGCTGTCAGTGCTGCAGCCTGGGTTCGATTCCCAACCGGGAACTACCCACATACTACAAAACAAAAACAAACACAAACAAACAAACAAAAAAAGCAAGCATGTTCCTTTGGAGGTCACCAAGATTTTAAGTTCTTTTTCTCCTTACTTCACTTTGATGTAACTAGGAAAACAAATTTCATTACTATAAACAGTACAGTAACAGTGTCAAAGGGGCTGATTGGGCCTGTGAGCCAGATTCAGTTTAAATTTAGATAATTTCTTTCATTTTTTTTTCTCTTCAAGGTCCCAGGTACTTAAACACCACTTTAAGTAGCTTATAGGTTTGCTTTCTGTTATATATTATAGGATGTTTTTTTCTGAGGGGAGAGAAAGCATCATTGATGAAGACAGGTCAGGGTGGCCAGTAATGAGAAGAACTGATGAAAACATTGTAAAAATTTGTTGAATTGTGCATCAAAATTGTCAGCTGACTGTGAGAAGCATAGCAGACCACGTAAACATCGACGGAGAAACAAGAAAATCTTAAGTGAAAATCTTGGCATCAGGAAGGTGTGTGCAAAAATGGTCCCAAAGGAGCTCACTCATGAACAAAAGCAAAGGAGAGTCAGATTGCCAAGACCTTTTGGAGAGGCAAGATGATGTTTTGGGCCATGTTATCACTGGTGATGAAATATGGTTGTTACCACTATGACCCTGAAACAAAGTGTCAAAGTGCACAATAGAAGTCAGCCAATTCTCCACAACCAAGTATGTTCCGTCAGTCCAAATCAAGAATCACAACGATATTACTAACCTTTTTTTGATATCAGAGGGATTGTTCACTATGAATCTGTACCAAATAGACAAAGAGTCAACCAAGTTTACTATTTGGAAGTGCCTAAAACACTGCAAGAAAAAGTTGGATGAAAACAACCTGAACTTTTTGCCAACTCATGGCTCTTGCATCACGACAATGCACCAGCTCACAAAGAACTGTCTGTGAGGGAGATTTTAGCCAGTACACAAATAACTGTATAGGAATACTCTACCTACTCACCTGATCTGGCCCCCAGTGACTTTTTTCTTTACCTGAAGATAAAGGAAATACTGAAAGGAAGACATTTTGATGACATCCAGGACATCAAGGGTCATATAACAACAGCTCCGACGGTTATGCCAGAAAGAGTTCCAAAACTGCTTTGAAGGGTAGACTAGGTGCTGGTATCAGTGCATAGCTTCCCAAAGGGAGTACTTTAAAGGTGACCACAGTGACATTCAACAATGAGGTACATAGCACTTTTTCTAATTGTCAGACCTCATATAAATCCAATAGTTTTTCTCTAATGTCACTTTCTCTTTAGTATAATGGTCCTCAATCTATGGTCCCTAGACCAGAAGCATTGGCAAGATCTGGGAATTGGTCAGAAAAGTAAATTCTCTGGTCCCATCCCAGACCTACAAAATCAGGAACTCTGGGTCTGAGGCCAGAGATTTTGTATTAACAATTCTTACAGAGGATTCCAATGCACACCATGGTTGAAAATCACTACACTCTAATATACAATTTAATAAATTAAGACTTCAAAAAAATTCACCTTTTTCTATCTTAGAAAAACAAGGCTGTGGCCCCGGGCTGTGGAGAGGTCCAAGACGCAGCTGACACGCGGGGGCCAGAGTGGCCACCTCAAAAAAAAAAAAAAAAAAAGTCTCATCTAATCCATATAAACAATGTAGGTTTATACCAAATCAAAACATAAATTTTCACTATTCTTAAGTTTGTATTTTCAGTTGCCTCTAGTTTTAGTATATTCCTGTGATGCCAGCAGAATGAAATGGAGGCTGACTTTAGGCAAAGATTTATGACAAGTGAAAGAAAAAGATCTCTACCCACCAAAATTCTGCAGCAGAAAAATAAAAAGCTTAAAAATATTTTAAAAGGCATAGTAAATGTAAAACAAAGGATTATGACAGATCACAAACCATAGAAAAAGGCCCAGATAATGTTCTTGTATTTAACAAATCCACTATCTGAGAAGAGAAATAAAAGAGCTGCTTTCAATTCATCCACAAAAGCAGTCATCTATGTCCAATTTAACTTTGGATCTACTCCCATTTTTTTCATAACCAACCACAGCATATACTTTATACAATGGCTTCTTTACAGCTAAAAGAAGCTTAATGATATGATTCTCTTCCTCCTTCTCTGAGGTTTTTAAAAATGTATTGGTACAAAAATACAGAGACTTCATGTTTTTCTTCCTCAGCATTTTCTTCTAAATGAAATGGGTCAAATAGAGCAGCCATTCCCCCTCTTCACTAGGGACTCCTTTCCCTTGTTCTTTGGCTCCGTTTCACTTTTTTCCTAGTCCAAGGTCTTAATGGCTTTCCTTATCAATCTCTGGCTCCTCACCTGAGCAACAGATTTTCCACCCTGAAACCACCCAGTGACAAGGGCTTTAAAACCTATTTCTCTGATCAATGCCTTTAAAGTACTAACTGAATTAATTTCTCCTAATCTAGAAACCATCAGGATACTAGCGGTGCCCAAAGAAAGCTTCCAGCCTATCTCGACCAAAGGAGTCAACATGGCGGATCTTGGGACCCCTTTTCCCTTTAGATCAGATAGGGTGAGAGCTCCCTGGATCCCCAATAGGTAGGGACAACGACCATCTTCAGCAGGAAGCAGATACAGAAGATGAGACCTCCAGCCCCTCAGCTTCCCAGAAAGATTTGTGGGGATCAAGTCTCTCAAGAGAATGTGAAGAAGGCAGTTGGAGTAGGGAAATCTCGGGACCCCTCCCCTGAGACTCGCCCTACTGGAATAGTCACCGCCTTGATACCACCCTTTTACTAGTAATCCCCTGCCCCAGGCTAGGCAGCCACGGGAGGAAGTTCCAGGCAAATACAAGGAAGTTAGAGGACACAAGAAGCCCACCAGTTTGAGCCAGTTCCTAACGCCTGCGCAGTGAGAGTTACAATGACCTTCTTCTCACCTGGGCCTGATTATACCATCATTGTAGTATGTACTGCCCGGAAGTTCATTAATATCATTACAACAGACTGCACTCTGGGAAAGGGCATGCGCAGTCACAAGGAGTTATGTAATAGGCCCCCTGTCAATCAAGAGACCCCACACCCAGAGGTGTGTCCCCTGAAGACTAAGAGAATAAAAGGACCAAAGCCTCATTGATGGGGCTCTTGAGCTACTCTCCTTGCTCAAGCCAGCTCCTACCTCTTTGGAGTGTACTTTCTCTTCAATAAACTATTCCTTTGTTTCACCACTACACTTTGTGTGTGTCTCATTCAATTCTTTGCTCGAGACACCAAGAACCTGGATATTGACTTTGCGCCAACGAGAGCACCCCATTTTCCGGTAACAATACAATAGTATCTCCTTTCAGTATTACATTTTTCTGAGGTAAGGGATAGTTGAGAGAACAGAAAGAACATTGGAATGTGTATGGAATTAGAAAGCACAGTTTTAAGTTCCAAGTCTGTCATTTAATTTTCTATGGGATTTTGGACAAGCATTTGAACTGTAAAATGGGAATAATACCTAATCCCATGATAACTGAAAGGTACGAGAATGTATACAGAAGGTGTTTGTAAGTTACAGAAGGCATTTTTTTAAGGATAAACTTATTTGACATCACATTATCAATAGCAGAGTTAAAAATTAAACAAATAAATCAGGCCTGATGGTCTAGACTCTGGTACCCTAATAGAAGGTTCCACTGAGAACATTAGAATTAGGACTTGCTGAAACTAATCCATGAACATGTGTACTTATCAATAAGTGCAAGGTATTAATACTACATTAATAATGGAGAGCTCACTAGGTGCCAAGCACTGTTCTTGAAGCTGGGGATATAGGAGTGAACAAAGCAGATTATGGAACTGGCCTCAAGCAGCTTACATACAGCAAGGAAAGTAGGAAAACAAAATCCACACATAGCATGCCAGAAATACTATGCACAAGAAAAGCAGTGTAAAGGTATAAGGGAGTGGCGTGGGGTGAGGGTGGGGTGAGGAAGGCAAGGCCTCACTAATAAGGTGACTCATGAGGCAACCCGAGGAAGTGAAGGGAGCCATCTGAAAAGAGTGAGAGAACCACCCAGGGCTCAGAGGCAGAACTGAGGAAGCAGTGAGTAAGGCAAAGGGTGGGATGAGGTAAGACAGATGGGGCAGAGGGAGGGAAAGGTTAAGACATCAAAGACCAGATTGTATTCTAAGATGAGATACCTTTGGAGGGTTTGGATCAAATGAGTGACATGTAATTTTTTTCAAAACTTGTTAGTTGGGGAACCTTTTGTTCAAGGGATCCACAGAATATTAATATGTAAACTAGGAGCTGCCCTGGTTAGGGAAGGGGTACCCAGAGACCTCACTATGCTGTTCCCACTTTCACCCTCGCTCCTCCAAAGTAGTAGTTTAAAAATGAAAACAAAGTCTATAGCATCCGAACTTTCATATCCTGTATCCAAGAACTTCCTAATCCAGCCCCATTCTAACTTTCCAAAAAGCTACTCATAAGGAACAGCAAAAAAGGGTAAACTGAGCTGCTAATGCAGAGCAGCAGAGCGAGTTCGTTGCCACAAAGAGCAGCCTCTGTAACATCCCTTTATCAACTGATTCCCAGGGCACACAGTGCAAAGTCCCCTCTCCCTTCCCCCATACACCTCGCAGGCTACATACTACCTGTTTACAACCTGTAATTGCTGTCAGGCTTCCCTTGATATTCATTTTAACTTGATTTCACTTGATTTAACTTGATTAAAAATGTTCTAGCAATAACAGTGTGATCTGCCTTTGTTGGCATTGTACCTCTGGATATGGCCTCCCTGCCAATTTATATTTTAGGAAAATTCTTCCTCCACTAATGTTATTTCTTCTATCAGTAATGACTTCCAGTTTGCTCTACTCTAGTCCTACCCATCCTGAAAGTCTACTTCTTCCACACATTTTGACCCTTAACTGGAATTCCAGATTCAGAGTGTGACGTGAACTTCCAGGCCAGCCAGTGCTCTAGTCAGTGCTCATCCATGGACTAACCCTTTCAGATTGGGTTGGTAGTCTTTCAGCCTTTGTGACTGCTTTTAGTGACAAGCACACAGTAGCATACAAGGCACTCCATGCTCTTTCAGTCATACACTAGTTGTGAGAAAGTTCTTTTTACTGATCCAGAACCTGTTTTGTGGTATCTTGCACCACTGGTTCTGCCCTCTGGTTGAAATAGGAAAGTCTGATTCCCCTGCCGCTATGCCCACTGCGCTTAGCTGGCCTTTTGTTTTCCCTCATTCTGGCTCCACCTGTAAAAATCCTACCAATTCGCCAACCATCTCACAGGCCATTTGTGGAAGCCACATTCAATCTGTAATGAACAGCTAACGGTCACAGGCAGATCTCACGTCTCTGCGTGTAGCCAGTGAAGCCTCTGTGCCCCATGCCACAGATTATACCCTCTTCCCTGATTTTCTCTTTAGACTCTACACCTTGCATTCATCATCATGCATTCTGTCAATCAAAGTTTACTGAAAACTGTCAGGAACTACTATGCTAGATACTGAAAAATTAAAGTAAGTAAAATATACTCAGCCTATAAAAGAGTAAGAGCAAGACAGGTAAAATAATAGCTGAGTAAGCCGGAGAAGGCTTCAATGGAAGGTTTGATATCTGAGCCAGGGAGGTACTGTATAACACCCATGTCTCACATAGCCTTGTCTCCCCAGCACCAAACAGTACGATGCTATGCCCTCAGTTGAAGTTCAGAAAATGCATGAATTTGGTAAAGATGAGAAAGCCTGCTCAGCCCCCTCAGCCTCTCCTGGAGGTGAGGCAGGGTGATCACTGAATCCACAGTCTGACAAAGGCAGCTGCAGAAGCTGACACTGTACCTGGCTACGTACGGTATTACTCAGGTGATTGTCCTCTGACATCTGTGCATTCTGGAAGTAGGACAAGGGTGCCGGTAACTCTGTCATCGGAGCAACTGTACAGAAATACCTTTTCACAGAAAACAAAGCCCCTTGGGGTTCTGAAAAAAGAAAACAATCCTTTGTGCATCACAATTATACTTTTATTTTTAAACACTTTCATAAATTATTCCCAGCAAAAACAAACCTTTCTTTCATGTGTTCTCCACGCCAAGCTTTTTAAGGAACTTGCAGGCTGTTGTCACTTGCAGGCTCCCAGATCAGGTCTGAAATAGAATTTTACCAGGTCACCCGGAGTCGATCAAATCCTAGTAAATCCATTCACACCCATCAAACACTTGTAAGACCCATGGGTAAACCACAAATTTGTAATATTAGTTTGCCATGACCTTCAACTGACAAAGTCCTGTCAGCTCAAGGCACCTCTTCAGTTACGAGCAGATCTACCTGACACACCAAGTATTTTCCATCATAAAGCGACTGAATGATTTCAAAAAGGGAGTTGAATAATCTCCGAGAACATTCTCATCAACATGTCTCTTTCCATGCTGACAATCCAGCCTAAATTGTACAAGTCCATAAAACTTCTGTCCAGTGCTTCCAATTTTGCAAAATTCTATCGTCTCTTTTTATCCTTACCACACTGTCCCAGGGCAGAGTAAACAGGTAACAGGCATATTTTACAAGAGCAAAAGGGCACCCAAGTTCAGTGACTTACTTAATCACACAACTGGTCAGACCAGGATGAAAGCCATAGACTCCTGATGATAAGGGCCAAGCAAGGCAGCCCTCCCCCGCCTCCCTATAAACTCCTCCTTCCCTAGTTCTTCTTTTTTTTTTTTTTGTATGTGGGTAGCTCCCTGGCTGGGAATCGAACCCAGGCCGCAGCAGCGTTGACAGCGCCAGCGCCAAAGCCTTAAGCCACTACACCACCAGGGAACTCCCTTCCCTAGTTCTTCAGCTCTCTGTTTCACCTTTTTCCTAGTCCCTAGCCTTACACCCTCTCAATCAGTTTTCCTGTAACTCTCATTTAAACAGATGGCTCCTAACTTGAATCATAGAATGTCTTCACCCAGTATCCTTTGCCCCAGTTTGAGCTAATCATTCAGAGAAGAATTTGTAACTTGTGTTTGCTATTTCCAAAATGTCTGTCTCCAGCCCTGGTTAGCCATCCTAAAATTTGTGATATGATAATAAAACTTTACTTAGCTGGGTATACTAGATTTTAGTTTATCATCCTTGCGACTGTGAATCTGTGTTTGTTAATTGTGTCATCCCCAGGCCATTCCTGGATAGGCAGTGGCACCTGGGTGGCCGGTGGAGACCAAAATCAGCAGGATGCAGACTCCAAAGGGCTAAAGAAATTTTCTATCACATAGCCACCCTGTGGTGATGGCTCGGGCCAAAGCTTTTGAACTTATTAACTGGGTCTGGTTCTCCTTATCTAGGGGCCTTCGGAATGCAGATGTCACCTGGCAAGGCTTCCAGCCTATCTCAACCAAAGAAGTCAACAAGGCGGATCTCGAGACCCCTCCCCCTTTAGATCAGGTAGGATGAGAGCTCCGTGGAGCCCCAATAGGTAGGGACAATGACCATCCTCAGTAGGAAGCAGGTACAGAAGATGAGACCTCTGGCCCCTCAGCTTCCCATGGAGATTTGTGGGGATCACGTCTCTCAAGTGAATGTGAGGAAGGCAGACAGAATGGGGGGGTCTCGGGACCCCTCCCATGAGACTCACCCTGCTGGATAGTCCCCGCCTTGATACCACCCTTTCACTAGTAATCCCCTGCCCCAGGCTAGGCAGCCACGGGAGGAAGTTCCAGGCAAATACAAGGAAGTTAGAGGACACAAGAAGCCCACCAGTTTGAGCCA